>JAHWFP010238559.1:1258-15339 GCA_023313725.1 Lithobius niger | reverse complement strand
ACGTATTAGTGCGACGCTGATGGCTTACATGTCTTTTTCTAATATCTGTTCCTTTAGGGCTTTAAGTTTTTGAAGGTTTACATCCGCATTTTATACGCTTAAACGTTTTGTAATACTATTATCGTGATAACTGAAGATATTTTGTCTCCCTTTACCAGAAAACAGGCTGCTAAAGAAGGACCTTACGTTCCGGGTCGAAAATTAGTTCCTCATTTGAATGAACGTAAGGAGTACATTTGTTATTATAAGAATTTGATGTATTACGTTTGAAAAGGACTGTCCACAGCTAGAAACGAAAAGAGGCAAAGAGTGAATTTGAGTGATCTTTGTACAAACTGTTAAATAACTCAAACTTTGGTAAGGCCATACAGAATGTAAGGCGGTACATAAATGTGAAATTGAGTACTAACGAAAAAAGTCTCTCAATTAATGCGCAAGTCTATGGTCGAGTATTTCGATATTTTGGGCGATAACTTGATGCGTTTCAAAATGCGTAAACAAACAGTAACTCTGGACAAACCTGTTTTTCTAGGCTGTGCTGTTTTGGAATTGAGTAAATTCGTCATGTATTCCCGCCATTATGATTACATGTTAGACAAATATGGTAAAATTGCAGATTGTTGGGAAGTGGCACTGATAGTTTTTTTTACGAAATCAAAACTGACGATGTGTACGCAGACATGGCTCAACTTTACATTTTTTTGACACTAGCTCCTACCCAACGAGCCATCCGTTGTATTGTACTGATGACAAAGCTAAACCTGGAGTTTTCAAGGATGAGTGCAATTCATTGCTTGTTAAGTTGTTTATTGGTTTGAAGAGTAAATTGTATTGTTACACTTGTAACAATAATGTCAAAAAGGTGGGGAAGGGGGGGGGGGAATTGAGGCTTAATGGCGCGTCGACAACTTGGTCATTAGCGCCAACCTCAGTCACAGTGCAGTGGTCCGGGTTGCCACTGCACCACACATTACAGAGATGATATTCAAACCCCTAATCTAAATCTTGTCATACATCTGTACCTCCTGCAAAAATTGAAAAACACCGGACAGGAGGACAGACTTATCGCCCAACTGACGCGCAATGTCATGCGGAAGATGAAAACGACGACGAACACCATCAAGATGGCGACAATCAACAAGTAAGTGGCGGACCGTAAGTGGCCGCCGACACCAATAACATTCAGGAGGGTCAACCCCCCGCAAAAGGAAACAGTGAGGTAACAGTGAGGTAACAGTGAGTAGGTGGGGAAGGGGGTGCAAAGGTCTGTTTTGCAGGGTACTGTTACGTACGATCATTACAATAGGTGTCTACGTGATCACGAGTATTTTAGTTTTGAACAATCCAGTATCAGGTCGTGCCTCTATGAAATTTACAGCATTGTTCAAAATAAATAGGCGTTAAGTGCAACTGATTCGAAAAGGTTCGTAGATAGTACTGGTTTAGATTCTGTTGCCTATGGGCATTGAATGTTACGAGACAAACAATAAATATTTTTTTTTCAATGAGTATGACAATCATGACTACTTTTGTACGAAACCTTTTTCGTCATGCTCCAATTTAAGATACTTTTTGTTAGCACATTTTTTTATATACATTGTGTTTTACCTATACCCGGTGAAGGGTTTTGTATTATATTGATTGGGTTTGGTTTTAATTGGTTGTTTGTATTGGTTCAATGAAATATTAAAGGTTACTGTTGCATATAAAACCTTGCTTCCTGTGTCTTACTTTCATTTCTTTACTATCACTCGTTAGTTATGGACCTACACGACGATGAGGTGGTTGACGATGGTGATTTGACTAAGATTGAACAAGTTATTTAATCATCTGTACCTGAAATGTACAGGTTTTATATTTCATATCAGATACAATGTATACAATCACGCAAAGATGTACTAGGTTGGACTAAAAACCGAGAACTTATTTTGAATGGCAATGTAGTTACTGGAAGCGATGTTGTTGAACTTATGGTACGCTTCTGTCCACATAACAAAAGGAAACCGAAACTTGTTGGATTTGACGAATTACTGATTAGACTGTCTAAAATTGATCCTGCATATTTTACTCATCGAACGTGACCTCCTATATAACCGGATGTTCAGAAGGAATTAGTTTGTTTCTTGTACCACTTTTGTCATCGACGTCTATCGAATGTTAGTTGATGCTGCGAGACATCCTTGGTTCTTTAAGTCATTTTTGTTATTGTTTTTACTGCTTAATTCAGTATTGTTGACTTTAGACTTTCTATGTATTTCCCAACGGACAATTGAGGAACACCAATTTGTGTCATCCATTTGTTCGATTGCAGATGTTGCGAAATGTAAAATTCAAAGTTTTATTGGATCATTTCTTCACGATCTTTTTTTCATGTGCTAGTACTAGTGTGTTTGCTTACATAGAACGAAATGGCACAATCATTCCTTTTTCCCATGATGAATTTGAAAACATGTACGTACATGCCAAGTCTATACTTGGCATGTACGTTGGTGTGGTTTGGTGTATCTGAGTTTACTTCTTTTCCGATTTATCTAATACCTACGAAGGTCTCAGCTACTGGATGTACTTTCTTGTGTTTTCAAGATGTAAGAGGGGTAAGAAGGGTAACGGAGGGTAAACATAGTAGCGGGGGAAAAGAAGGATGGCAGAGGGTATACGCATCAATTATGACGTCATTTCCTGACCGATAAAATGCATTTTTGACGTCATTTCCGTTTTTTGACGTCATTTTCGGTTCGTGACGTCATAAATTCAAGATGGAGGATCCAAAATGACGGCATTTCAGGTGTGTTGCTATGTACACCTTCTCAGGCCGGAAATGACGGCACAAACTTGAAAAAATGACGTCACAAACAGGAAATAACGTCATAACCGGAAGTGACTTCACAATCCAAGATGGTGGCGGTGGTCACATGCCCGGAAGTGTGCTCGTACGTACGGATTTGCTACTACAGATAATACTTTCTTTCCTAAAATCGTGAACAGCAGAAATGCATCCATGAAGGATGGAGTGCAGAATAAGTGTCACAGACCTTTATGTCCCACACGAAATAGCTTCCACAGAGCCCATGGTTATAGTCCCCAAAGCACTTATGCTTTTACTAGGAATTGGTTCCAAATGGAATGAGTGCCACATCGATTTTCTGATTACAATTACCTGAGATGTAATATGTTTAGTCATAGTGAGCACAACAGTGCGAATGAAGCAGGCAGTTGTGTTACAAACTTCAATTTTGTGCTAACTGATAACGGCATAAGTGACATTCAGATTTGTACCTGCGTGTAGATAAGTCCAAACGTATTTGGTTCCCCAACGAAGTAGTCCCACAAAGTTTGGGGCTTGTTCTATGTTCCTTGTCGTGGCATTCTTTTACGTCTCCCAATCAAAGACCTTTGCTTGGAGAGTTTTCAGTTTTACGTTGATATGTTCAATTGCTTTTACCAGTATATCAGAATGTTACAGAGAACTATAATAAAATAAACACGATTTAAAGCCAAATTGTCTCAGATAGAGTCCACACTTGTGGAATTGGCAGTGTCATTATGGTTTAGCGGTAGAGCATCTGCCTCTGGTCTCAAAGGGGGGGGGGGGGTTTGAGGCATAATGGCGCGTCGACAGCTTGGTCATTAGCGCCAACCTCAGTCACAGTGCAGTGGTCTCAAAAGTGGAGCATTCAATTCCCACTCAGGTAGTCTGACAATTACGTCCAAAATAACAGAAATATAAATAGGTATTCATCTATATTTATTTATGGAGAACTAAGACGCATTAAATATGAAGTTTCACAAGTAACTTAGTTTGTGTTGCACACAATTATGTTATACTAGCTGTACCTGCGCATGTGCGAGCAAAATACTACTCTGGACAGCATGACTTGAAAATGCCCTCCTGTTCCCTCGCACCCCCTGCTCCCCCCGAACTCGCCCATTATGTGGTATGCTCCGCCGTTGGTAATTTGTGGCTGATTGCCTGTTTCTTCGTCTTGATACCCATGCAGATCACCTGCACATGTGCCAGCGAAATACTGTACTGGGTAGCATGACATGAGAAGACCATTCGTTTGAAGTCCATTGTCTTCATTTTTTGTCGCCTTCTTCATCATTGTTAGGCTTCTACATTGTTAGCAGCAGCGAGTTCATGTTATTCTCGTAACAGAAATAAGTATTGTTTGGCTTCTACATTGCTAGCGTCTTATTCCCCTACTGGGCCAGGAGTGGTTAACGCTCGTTAAACCCTTTGAAACCCTTTGAACCCTACTGGGAAGCTGGCTGCTGCAGACATAGGGCCTTAGGGCTTCGGGCAGATGACCAGGTGTGGTTAACGCTAGCCCTTTGAAACCCTTTCAAACCCCTACTTTAAGGCAAATAAGTATATAGATTGGGGTGGCAACGTAGAACTGCTATAAAACATTTACATGTCGGGTTTAAGCGTCTTACAGCAAAGAGTCTTTGCCTGTGTAAATACCAAGGCGATGTAGTAGGCAACCTGGGAAAGCTTCCAAAAACTTAAGTGTCCCACAGAACAAATTTCAGAATAAGACATGGTTAATATTGTAGACATTTATGTCAGGGCCATGTTGTAGACGTTTATTTCAGACTTTGATTTGGTATGTTTACTGTAATTGTATCAGGAGAGCAATTTCTTTTTTTTTTTCAGGAGAAAACCTGATTGTAACAGTCCTCTAACAGTAAAATTAGAAAAACCTCTCCAGGTACCGTCGCTGATATTGCATCGGCTGGATCCCAGCGATATCACAAGGAGATATCCTGGAGAAGAAAAGGGTAAAGCTTTTTTGTTAATAATAACAGTGAGGACTTGATTTTTTTTTAGTATGAAGCTGTACTAGCTTTTTTTTATTAAGAAACTTAGGTATGGCATCATGCGTTATGTCTATTTCTGTGAGAGAAAAATGCATAAGAAAACAAAAGTCTGGACAAACGGCCAAAAAGAGAAGAACGTACTAGTGGAGGGGAAGGGGCACAAGAAAAAGGACACAGTAAAAAAACCGCTGTAGAAAAACAACAGAAATATAGGCCACGGAAAAATTCGAGGGGAAGAAAGTGTCTGAGGAAACAAAAAAATTGTGGGGAAAAAAATACTGGGGATAGGAAAAAAAAACTCAAAGAAAAAAAGCATTAGAAAGATCGTTTCCTCATTAAACTCTTATCCTGTCTGGTAAAATTCCAGCCAAATTAACAGATGTAACCTAACCTGTATCAACTACAAGAATCAACAACAAAACTGACAAAACATTTTTTTATTGCCAGGAAGATATCCTTTACCTTTTATTTATTTAGCATTCCCCCCCCCCCCCCCCCACGGAGCACTATAATCGTAGCTTGAAAATTTTGTTTCTCTGCCAGGGGAGGGGGGGATTGAGGCTTAATGGCGCATCGACAGCTTGGTCATTAGCGCCAACCTCAGTCACAGTGCAGGCTTGTAACTCACTGCGCAGGACCGGAAGTGAACAAGTCATATAAAACCGGATTGGAATGGAGCGCATCATCTTTCTTCCTAGGCAATCGCACCAGCCGGTTGTCCCAGGAGCTCTTCCAAGTCATCGATCCCATGGATACACCGATCCTCTCACCTGAGGTAGGATCGTGCACCGTTCCGGGGAGGGGGGGGTAGGGGAACCTATTCCCTCTCCTCTACCTGGCCAAGAAGACACAGTGGTCTCTGCCGTTCCTGATGTACCTTCATCGGTCCGCTTCTCTCAGCAGCCACACTCGAGACACAGGATCCGCCAAGGTGTGCGCTCGATCCATCCGCCCTTGCAACCTCCGTCTTATATCTTCTCCAAGTTCCTACCGGAGTTCCCTTCTTATGGCACCCTCCGGCGGTTCGGTCCACACCAGCAGGGTCGTTGCCCGATGCTGCCTTCACCAGCATCTACGATCCCCCTAGGATCAGCACCCAATCTGCCACCTCGCTATTCTCTACCAGTGGGCCTGCGTCTGCCAGTTCCATTCCCCACCTTTCAGAGACAGTTTTGTGATGTTTCGACCAGTTCCATCGGATTCTGCTTTCCTGGAATCTCAGATCCGCTGTCTCCAGTCCATCTGGACACGGTTCCGCAGCTGCCTTCGGAGTTGTGTTGCAACGAATCTTCTTCTCCCTTCCTCTAGGACTACGATGTACCATCCCAGCACTTTTTGCCTCTTAGCCCTGCCTCGTCACTACTTCTTGCTCCCGATCCCCCTCCTTGTATGAAAGGGATCACACCTTTTCATGAAATTATGCGATCCACTTCGCGTGACTCTCACCTTTCTGCCTTTACAACGATGTCATTCTTCTTTCGATCCTGCAAGGAGGAATTATCCCCTGCGCCTGGTACCGATTCTGCTTCTGATTCGAAATCACGAGTTTCCAGTACTGAACAAGACTCCGATCCTCACCGACAATTCCGCATTTAAACTAATCCTGCCTCACTGTACACTACAGTCCATGGGGAGTTGCTCGATCCTTTGTTATATCCTTGACCAGCCGTCCCTACTAAGCCTTGACTTTACCGGCTATTCTGTCTTCCTGGATCATAGGTTCTCTCCATCCCTAACATCGCAACCGCTACTCCGGAGCCCCTTCAATCATAGGATCCTACCCACACAGTTTGCACAAGGGTTTCGAGTTTCCTTTAACACCTGTTCAACTTGCACCATTCTTCCTTCCTCGGCTCCGATCCCATGTAGGTCCACAACCGTTCCATGCTGAAGACACCGGTTTTCGTCCGATCATCAAAGATAAGCAGCATCAGGCCAGATTAGTACATCAACTTCTCCACGTCGATCCATTGCTACGGCCCCGTCCTTCAACCCTCTTCATGAATATCGTCAGGATTCATCTTTGATCCTCATTACGCCCTCACAATCTTCCTGATATTGTTTTTACCGATCCGTCAACAGAGGGAGTCTTCTGCTTCAACGTTCAAGTTATGCTTCCCGCCTTCGATCTTCCTCTACATCCGGGACCCTTCCTCGTTCCGCCGGTCCGTCACCAGTGGGTACCTTCTTCCATGGCGCGCCTGTTTGAATCATAACAGTTTTCCAGTCATTGCCCCACCAACAATGTCGTCCGACTCTACATCTGAGGATCCCGTCCTGGCTAGGATTGCCAACATGCCTGATCCTACTCCATGTGTTTGTTTAGGCTTCACAACAGGGAATAAAGAATATTTCGGCCTGCATCCCTGTTGCCAGCACCATCGCAAATGTAACGGACTAAATCTTCTCTGCCGAATTTGTATCTCCATTTCGACTAAGGAGTGGGCCGAAATTCGGCGGCGACAACGGACCTCACGCAGACGTCCGTTTACTCAAAGACCTTTCTTCTCTTCCTAGAGATGTACCCATACCTTCCAAAGAACCTATGCCACCAGTCTCCAAGAAACCGATGGTGAAGAAGTCTTGTTCTCAAGGAACGTCACCATACGATTCTCGTCGCGATCCATGGCACGTCTGGACTCCAGCGATGTCGACCGTTCTTATCATCCAAGAAAGGGATAAAAATAAAAAGAGTTCGTCATCCCATGGCCCCTCCTTGACTACGCCATGTCCTATTACCACATACGTCTGCTCTTGTGCTTCTGCCTCCCGTATTTCGATCCCCGTCATCGACCACAATCACGTCTACAGAAATTTCACCTCTTTCCTCGGTTCCCTCCATCATCGGGAAAATTACCACACTCCGTCTTCTACGCCTGCACCATTCACGCTAGCTTCGACTATTCGTGCAGCTCTGACCAGAGGTTTACAGCTTTCGGCTAGAGACCCCGAGAAGGTGGATTTTAATCTCAGTTTTGTGCTTTCCTGGTCGGAATCCTTCGCATCAGAATTAACAACGCTTCGCGAAGCAAATGCGCTTCTTTGATCCTTCCTTTCCGATGCTACGGATCTGTTTCTTACCCTCCAATCTGAAATTGTCAGTGTTTCAAACTCGTTGGACTTTCTTTGCTCCCGGCACCACTGCCTGCATATGAATTACCATATAAGGAGTCACAGGCTCCCTTGGGTATCCCGTCTTCCTTCAACCCCACCATGGCGTCTATATTACTGTAGTCAGTCATGGACCAGGCATCTACATGGCACACCAATTACCATTAAAACCCGATCACCACATGATCCTCATATCCTATCCGATTCCCCAGCCATCACCGCTGTCCGCACCATTCACAAGGCAGCACCATCTCTGCTCCCCTCGCCGTACGACGATCCATCCACAACTGCTGTGCTGTATTTTACACCACCACAAGCACTTACGTCTTTCACAGGGGCCCTCTTGCTCCTCCGTCTTCTGTTCTTCTGACTCAACAATAGCGTCTACAGAGCTTCCCGTCAACGATGATCCTTCCGGAATTCCGTGCCATTTTGAACACACAGGGATCAGTACTACAAATCCTCCAACACAGACACCGTTACGTGGGAACTCGCATTATCCTCCTCCAGCTCTGGCCGTGACGTCTACAATTTCTTCTGTTCCTCCAATTCCTCTAAAACTGCTATCTGATGTTTCCTCCGATCCTTCACTTCGATCCGCGGTTCCGTCTACCGTGACGTCAACAGAAACTCCCGTCGCTCACGATTCTCCCAGTAACTCATGCCCTCTAGAACACGCACAGTCACATGATGCAACTTGCCCATCCTGCCAAGCCTTGTCATCGTACTCGGTTTGGCAGTACGATGATGCTCCTGCATTCGTACCAGTTTTTTCAGGGATCGTCCTTCATTTCGCTTCATCAACTCGAACTCTTCCGTGCTCCCCGTGTCGACGTCGTGCGAAAGGTGTAGCTTTGGGCTTTCGCATCTTCCATCCTTAACCAGCAAATAACTTTTTTCGGAACGTCCTGCTTGGAGCTGCAAGGAGTTCCGATCCCATCCTCGATCCCATCCTCGGGATCGAGCCCATTACTCCTCGCTCATCTTCAACACGCCTAATGATCTTCAGTTTTATTTACCTTTATACTGCCGTTCCGCATTCTTCAAGCAAGTTAAATGTAAAAAAAAACCTCAATATAGGCACACGTTTGGACTTATACATAGGACTATTGTGAGCACGCACCATAGCCACCAACTTTGGACGCTAACCAGGATCGACGATGCCTCCCTTATGCTCCAACCTGCACTTTCCATGAGGATTCCATTCCCGGTTCCTAGTCTTCCAGTCGCTTCGCATCCATCCGTTCCTAGTCCTGGTTCCGTGTTGCCGACTATCCCTGTCACCTACCCCGGTTCCTTGCGGGTCGGCTCGATCAAGTGCATTGGACTACCATACACTCACTTCCAGAACTTGTTGTGCCATACACTGGTGTAACCCGAAGCCCCGACTGATCTTTACCCAGTTTACCACTGCGTAGTTTTTGTCTTCATCTCCGACCAGCCCGTTCCTGGTTCTCCCGACGTTCCGTCACATTTCTTCAGTCTTCATTCCGGTCATTATCTTCATGGGACCCAAGACTACTTCCCGTCCAAGGTAGGATTGGCATTTCTTTCATTCATCTGCATTTCTGCCTTCCCCTAGCGTCGAACCAAGTATCTTGATCCCTGGCATCGGTTGTTCCTGTTTGCTAACCCATGGGACTGAGGATCCCTGGTCCATGGGATCGTGGTACTAATGTGTTATGCTCAAATAAAAATTCTAAGGGGGGGGGGGATGAGGCTTACTGGCGCGTCGACAGCTTGGTCATTAGCGCCAACCTCAGTCACAGTGCAGTGGTCCGGGTTGCCACTGCACCACACATTACAGAGATATTATTCAAACCCCTAATCTAAATCTTGTCATACATCTGTATGTACATTGTGTCATATTTTTTTCTCACACAGTTAATACAACAATGTCGAATTGTTTCTACATTCTGTTCATCAGACAAATGTACAATGTAATATGTATATAAGATGGTTATTTTTTTCGAAGTAATTACTGCATTGAAACCACATCGTCATCTTATAATAGCATCCAAATTCATAATTTAGCCGAAGGTACCAACTGTATTGCTAAGTGGCACTGCCAGAATCTTTGGTGAAAGTTATCAGCCTTGTAATGGTGCTGATTTATATTTTTGTTTAGTTTGTAAGCCCAAATTGCAATTTACCTTATAGTTGAATCGCCTTACATTCAAACAAGTGTGGTATTTGTGTTTGGGATGATAGGCAGCCTGGCAACGCTGCCCCAAAGGCCAGTGACTGGTGGTTCAGGTTGGGCGCTTTTTTTCCTAATGATTTCAAAATTCAGGATCTGGAAAATGAAGCATCATCCCGTTTCTGATTAGCTAAACTGTTTATGACATATGATTCGGAAAACTGGTAAACAAAGCTGCGGTATTTATTTAATCACAAGTGCGTCCAATCGAGATCTGGCCTCTTTAATGCTTTGATATCACAGGAAAATAAAATCTAGAAACCATTGCACCATGCGCGGGCACGTGATTCCCCAGAGGCATGTGGTGACATGCTAGCATAATTCTTTTTTTGGCTCATTGTTTACTATACCCTAGTTAACTCCTAGGACAGACATAGGTATGTACATAGGCAAAACGGAAGTGACGTGACGTAACCTGAGCGGAAGTAACGTCACAATCCAAGACAGTGGAACTCACACACTGCCCTAAGAAGACTGAGCCCCAAAATAGTGCCAGTCTTGATTCTGGTTTGTTTCTAACACGTGTTGAAGCGTGTTTATGCTTGACCAAACGTGTCTAAACACGTCAAAACACGGTTGCAAACCGAGACACGTGGACGGACATCCGATGGACATTATTGCTATTCTACCCATAAAAACGCAATTTTGTTTATTTGTACCTAAAAGAAATCCAATTCAACCCATCGACATATTTGGCAAGGTTTAACACTCCTGGTCAGAGAGTTTGCTCTATTCTAGTGGTTGTAAACCTAATAATTCAGTAGATTGAAATCAACTGCTGTTAGGCAACCTTTTCATAATCAATTTCTCAACTCATCATTGTACCACTATTTCGACACAATAAATCAACAATTGCCTACCAAAATTTTGACACAATAAATCACCACTGCACCACTATTCAACACAATGAATCACTAGTTTAATGTTTTGGGATATCTATCCGGTTGTTAGGGCAAGCTGGCTTTTACACATAATTTCATTGAATAATTTATGTCAACAAGTAAATTATACCATTGAAACCAAGTCATTTAATTAGTGTGTTCCTAGCTGAAAGAAAAATTAAAGCTTCCATTATTTTGGCCTTTACATCCTCTGTTCTATTTCTGAGGAAACTATATGTAGGAAGCAAGCTTTCTTTGTATTTTTTGTTTGTAGGTCTCAACTGAGAAATTTGGTCCTGCAGTCAATTCACAGTTTGGAATTTCCGAATGGAATTACCTTGTAAAACTGTTCCACTCACCTTATGCCTTCAGCAGGGAGTGCCGCAAAACTCTAAACTCAAGCCCCAGTTAAGGTTTTATGTCGTTCTGAGAATGTGCATGTAAATGTGAATGCGTACCTTCAAAAAAGTCATTGCATTTATCCATTTAAGTTCTGCTCGAATTAAAACTTACTGTGTTGGTTTTCTTTATTACCAATCAAGTGCTTTAATAATTTCTGATGAAATCATAATTTTCAGACGAAAGCACGCGTTCCCGTAGCTGTTCTGATATTGGTTCCAACATTGGTTCTGATATTGGTACCGACAAAGGTAAAGTAAAATTTGATTTTCTTGCAAAGTTATATCATTAGCAAATAGGGGAATAACACCTTAAGGACAAAATAAACCTCTTCACCCTTTGTTCTAATTATGAATGAAGCCTTTATTTTTTCATGAATGCTTTACTTTTTTGCTATAATTTATTGAATTATGTAGCTTGCTTTATTTAAAGAAAGTTGCCGTGTGAGGATTCACACTAATGCGCTGCGAAACAAAGAAAAGCCGTCTGCCCAAGCTGGGGGCTTTTATTTACGGCCACACGCTCATCAGTTTGAAGTAATGGCATCCCCACACACAACTGTTGCACCCTTCATCACAGCCTCACACTCCCACCACTTATCAGCTGAAAGCACTGCTATATGTGTCACTATAGCACACTTCACCACAATGTCACGCTCCAGCCACTTATCATCTGAAAGTGCTGCCATGTACGCTACTAGCACTTTTTATCATGGTCTCACACTCCTGCTGCCTGTCAGTCGAAAGTGTTATTGTACGCGAATGTATCAAGCTTCATTATAACCGCATACTCCAAAGACACTTACCAGCTGAAAGTGCAGTTATAAGTGCCACCACAGTAAGCTTTCTCATAACTTTATAGTTCAGTTGCTTATCAGCCGAAACCATTGCCATATGCTCCACCATTACATGCTTCATTATAGCCTCACATTCCAGGTGATTCTCGTTTGAAAGCACTACCATAAGTGCCACTATACACGCTTCATTGCAGTCTCAATCTCCAGCCGAGCTTAAAGCACTTCAACTTTCCTAAGTGGTGGTTTAAATATGCACACAGAAGTGAACTAGCACGATAGTGACCAGTCAGGAAGTTAATGGTTAGTGGCTACTTTTATGGTTAGTTCAGGCAGTGTAGACCATTAAGGACCAGCTTGGCCAGTTGTGATTTTTTGACCAATCCCACAAATTGCTTCTGCATACAAAACAAGTCTATGGACTCACAAACAAAACTAATTTGCTTCTCAGGCTTTTTTCAGGCATCAAATGTTGCCTGTTGGCCATAATTTATATTTATATTTAGGTTTTAAGAGAGTTATATAAACCAGATTTGTTTTGCATTCACCACACTTTTGGTGTGCTTCACTGGTGATGGAGGATGTATAAAAACATTTGTAGCTTCCGCCTGCAAAAAGACGAAATACGTATATACAACACCATTTTTTTTTTCATTGCAAGGTCTGGTTCAGTAAACCGTTACCTTTATAGGAGGAATGGGTCACACGTTTTGTGATCCAGTCACCCATAGTGACCCAGTCTGACCCACTTGAACACAATCGGTTTGAATATTTGTCTAATGATGAACAGCTGAATCGGAACTGCATTGTAAAACCTTGTGAGAAGAGGTACATACTAAGGGAACTCCCAAGTCAGTTCGAAAAAAAAGAAAAGTGCCCGAGAATTGGAAAAACAAATTCGATCCTTTAGGTATGGCAATCACAAGCAGCCAACCTGAATTATCCACAAATACTACTCAGTAGGTTACTGCATGACACTGGGTCATACTGGGGCAGGGGGTTAGTTTGTCTCCTGACTCACTGACTCAGATGAAAAAAATGTGATCTAGTTGATTCAGTAAATCAGGCAACCTTTGCTTACAATGATTACCGCCAAAGTGCATAACCAATTAGGCTAACATTATCATAATTTCAGATGAAAGAACACGTTCCCCATCAAATGATTCATGTATCAGTGATGAGCTGCATTCACACGAAGGTAGGTAACATTTGATTACAAATGAATTTGACCTAATTTGACCCATTGACTCAGACCACCTTTGCTTACATTGTGATTTTTATTTATTACCACCAAAGTGCATAAAAAGTAACGATATCATAATTTCAGATAAAAGGGCACGTTTCCCATCCAGTGATTCGAATTCCAGTGATGAGCTACAATCAAACAAAGGTAGGGCGAAATTTGATAGCAAACTGAATTTCAGACATCACATTTATACATTTTTTTAATGTGGCTTTTACCATTTTAACGTATTAAGACTATTTGAATAACTATACACCACTCTTTATTTATTGGTTTGGTTTAATTAATGCTTCCCTGGCGTTGCTGCATACTTACACATACAGGGTTTATAGTAAACTTTGTGCATTTCACTCATTCTTTTATTATTATTATTATTATTATTATTATTATATTATTATTATTATTATTATTATTATTAAGAGATTGTACATAAAGATATACTAAAGGCAAAAGAGAACCATTATAAAACTTATTTTCAAGAAAATGCTAAAGACAGTAAAAAAATATGGAATAAATTAAACAACATTGTTGGGAAAAAGATAAATAAGGGAAATATTGATAACCATTTCAAAGAGACTTTCATTACAATACCAATTAAAGAAACTTGTGATAATATTGCCAAACATTTCGTGG
>JAHWFP010238558.1:152946-174812 GCA_023313725.1 Lithobius niger | reverse complement strand
GTGTGATTGTGAAATTAAGCGTGATATAAGGTGATTTTCCAACTTTATAAGTATTATAGTTAAACTGAAAATTATACAGTACGTACACACAGGCCTAGTAATAGGGGTGTGAACAAAAAAGTTTAATTCACTAATCGCTTGGTCTGCTAAGCTTCAACCCGTTTCCGCACCCCCCACCCCACCTCATAATCCCCGCAGTAAGAATCTGAGTCTCAAGAATAGAGCGTTAAAAAATCTTTTTGTTTGCTTTACAAAAGTATCTGAGATCGTTTTTTAAAAATACGAAGTATGTTACTAATAAAACTTGTGAGTTAATTGTCGTAAATTGCTAATGTAATTTATTTTATAACTAGCTTAAGCATAGCACGGGTGGTGTTTGATGCACCGTTTAAAACATTAGGACGATTTGCTTTGTCATGTGTTTGTTGAGAAAGGAGTGTATGCCGTCTGTCTTTTTGCACCCACTGGCTGGGAAACGCTGATTTTCGTTTGCCTCGCTCACTCAGTCAGCACCTCCCTTGATCCGGACTCATGCATTTACATAACATGTGAATCTTTCCACGGGAAATAAAGGGAATACGCCTTTGTACACCAGAAATACATAAATACGCCTTTGTACAGCAAAGTATAAATCGTTTGCCCACCGACTTTGTCAATTTTGTTCAATATTTAACCGAGTTTCACTAATCCTTTACTTTTAATCATGTACAGCGACAGAACCTTTAGCCAGCGGTTTATTATTAATTTGTGTGTGTATACGTGAAGCATTGTTTTATCCGTTAAAACTTACGTTTTCAGTTTGCGCACACTGGTTACCAAACGCTGATGACCCCCGACCCAGACTATATTCACTTTCATATGAATATTTCTATCGGAAATAAATAAATACGCCTTTGTACAGCAAAGTCGAAACCATTAGCCCGCTAGCTTTGTTATTTTTTTTCAACATTTAACCGAGTTTCACTAATACTTGCATTTTAATTGTCCACAACGACAACCCGGGAGCTGACGGCGTCTTTCACCGTGCAGGCAATTCGTCGGAGGGGAGGAAAAGAGAAGAGAACAGTGTTCAAATATGAAAAACGTAGGGAGGAGTGATCGTGGGGAAACTTATGCGTTTGTTCCAATATAGAAACAAAAATCTCCCCTCCCCCTCACCCCCCCCCCCCCAAAAAAAAACATGGCGTGGTGACATGAGTTTAATACACTTTTCTTAACTGTTGTTGGTAGTTTCAGTTATTTCACTATTGGTGGCTGAGGTTACCAATTCTTCAGTATTGGTGGCTGGGATTACCACTTCTGTTGGTGGCTGCTGTTACCAATTGTTCGTAGGGGGGTCGAATGATTCGTTTGAAACTGCATCGTCCAGTAGCTGCAAAACATTGACCACAACCACACAAACAAACTTACTTATTTAACAAACGTTTTAACGCACACAGAAAGATTCCTTTTTTTAAGCCGTCTATTTGCAATCGTAATGCAATTTCAAGGAACTTGATGCCCCCCCCCCCCCCCTTACGGTTCTGGAGTTTTTATATAAAGGGTTTAAAGGGTTTAACGAGCGTTAACCACTCCTGGTCATCTGCCCGAAGCCCTAAGGCCCTATGTCTGTTTTATATAAACAAAAAGGGTTTAACGAGCGTTAACCACTCCTGGTCATCTGCCCGAAGCCCTAAGGCCCTATGTCTGCAACAGCCAAATTCCCAGGCGGTCATGCACCCACCTAAGTATCAATCCAGCCCAATGCTGCTTAACTTCGGGCATCTGACGAGAACCGGTGTTTCCAGCACTGCAAGGCCGCAGACTGTTTTATATGATTAGTACTTAACAATAGTCATCTTGAAAAGTCCCAATCTGGCGGTGTTGACAACGACTGTGCTGCTATCCATAGGTAGTGTGCATGTTTGGAAAGACATTGTTGTTGACAATCAACGCAGAATCAACGCAGTATTGTTACTGTTATTATTAGACGGGTGCCCATCTGAGTAGGGTGGCCGTTTTACAACACTGCAACTCGTTTTTATTAATGTAGATGATAGTATATGCCTTATGTAACGTAATGTATTTTCTTACTACAGATTGACTTATTAAAGATTTCTGTACATCACTCGTGATTTTAAAACAAAATTCAAATCTCATAGACCAACTAAAAATAAATGATTTAGCAACGTACGTTGATACGTATGTACCTAAGCTAACGTTACGTACCCATTATGTTAATCATTTCGAAGCAAGTGGATAACATCCTTATTTATACCCGTTTAATAATTCTTTAAAGTTTCCATTAAAAAAAAAATTGAAAAATTCGTTTCAGTCTCGGCCGTCTGGAAATTGATCGTCATTACCCTAGTTTTACGACGAAGATGGCGAATAAGTTGTTTTCGAAGCGATCGAGGTTGCAACAATGGGGTGTTGTTATTTTGTCGCTGCCGAATTGAATTGAGTCGAATTTATTAAGGAGAACGTACTAATAAGGAAGCTGAGCTTTAACCGATCAGGTCATAAATACCCAGATAATTTTTTATTTTTTATTTTAAAACTTTTTTTTTACATTAATTTCTTTTGAGCCTTAAGTCAGCCGAGCAATTTAATGCTCGTGTGGCTAAACCGGATAAATTTTGAACATTACCAGACTTTTTACAGAAGAAGAAATATCTGGTAAAGGGAGGTGCCGATCCAGGAAACCTCCGATCATCGTAGGGGACGAAAGATTGTTCAGAATTTGACAAAGTTTGTTAAAACTAATTTAACAAACTTAAAACCAAACGAATCCTTGCACACAACAAAATCAGTTAATTACTCATTAATTCATTAAAAATTGTTGAAGATGAATTACATAATCTCGTTATAATTCGACATTTCGCCAATGCTCCGTTTATCTGGCTGCCTGTTTGTTACGCAATTCCGCCAAACGCATAAACGGATACGATTGAAATTTTGTAGGAATATTCTATGAATAAGGCTGAACGACGCATATACTTGATTTTATACCTACTGTAAAAAAAATTCGAAAATGGTGGACCAATGGTGCATCCTTCATCAGCTTGAACAAAAAAAAAACTGGTTGGGGAACATATTGATCAAAAAAGGTTCCATTCAACTTTTATTTTAAAATTCAAGATGGATGCCTACAATGGTATCTAAGTTTACGGTAGCCAGAGGCATGAAGCAATTCGAAATGGCATTTCGCTAGAATATTCTTTGAAATACCCAACGAAGTAGGTATTTAGCTTTATACCAATTCATAAGAATTCAAAATGGCGGACCAAAATGTCGCCAACAGAAGTAGTTTGTGACAACTACGGCCAAAGTAATTACATTTTCTTCTGGAGGAATTAGGGACGAACAAGATCTAACGTTTGTAGAACTGTGAATCGTTATCTTAAATCTTGTATAGCTCTACCGTATTATCTCTTTATCTCATATCTCGTACATCTCTTTTATCTCAAATATTGCTATCTCATTTTCTGTCGAATTTAGTTGATATGAATTACTTTCAGTATAGTGACTTAAAATATATGGGTGCACGGGTAGCTGCGAGCACCGGGGCGTTAGGTTCGATAGGCGTCTTGGTTCCAGCTGTACATCTCTGGCTTTGTACACACTCGGGTTCGATCCTGGTGAAGGGAAGTGTATATGTACGGATTTTTCTCCGGTTGTTTCCCCACCCGTTGTATGAGGCTTCCTCCGGGTACTCCGGTTTTCTCCCTCCTGCGGCAAAAAACAACTGACACAATGGTGGTTCCTTCCGCTTAATATCTGCCGCTCGGGCCTTCAAAAAGCTGTAAGCTTATTGGCCGACATCTAATCTATACGTACGCCTTACTTCAATCCCAATTCTGTAAAATAATTTATGCGGAAAGTCCAACTTTTCTAGTTAGCACTCCTCAGAACCAGGATAGGACAGAAATCTTCCAGTTTCATTAGATTTGAGTTCTGTCCTATCCTGGTTTTAAGGGGTGCTAACTAGAAAAGTTGGACTTCGAAATGTTGGGTCGTCAGTTTTTTGCGGACCACCTTGTATGCATATCAAGAACAAAATAACACTCCAATGTTTGGGATATTATTAATATTTCATATCAACACAATACTACGTTATCATGCACACAAAAAACATAGTTCTTGTAAAATTGAAACTGCTATAGAAACAAACATAAAACTGGCTGGGAAATTTAAGAACACTAAAAATTCTGCCACCAAAAGTATGGAGGTCTTACTTGAAGGTCTTACTTGTTTACTTTAAGCATTGGGCTAAACACGGGAAAGCCAAAGGCTCACAAGAAATAACTAAATACAGATGCAAACCTATTTACGTTGCCTTTTGGACTTATATGTCAGACTGCCTGAGCGGGGAATCGAACCCAGGACCTTTGAAATCAAAGGCCAAGGTCCTACCGCTGAGCCTGAAAAAAGGGCCGTGTCAGTCTGGCTCAGCGGTAGGACCTTGGCCTTTGATTTCAAAGGTATATGGGTTCGATTCCCCGCTCAGGCAGTCTGACACATAAGTCCAAAAGGCAACGTAAATAGGTTTGCATCTGTATTTAGTTAAGCATTGGGCCGTGCCGTAATTTTAGGAACACAGTTATTAGTGTGGTCTTACATGTCTGAGCTTGTATGGATACTGTTTTGGAATAGAAAACTCATGGTCTTACGTTTAAAATTTCCTTCGAATGCGGTGTTTTTTGTTGTTGTTGTTTTTCCATACAAGCATTAATTTGTTTCAGCTGACGTAAGGTTCAAAGAATTTTATTTAGCAAAATAATAAATCGATGACATCTGGACGTAGCTGCAAGCACTGGAAGTTTACCAGCATGGTCGATAGACGAAATAATAAAAGTAAGTTCCTATGTATTGGCATTTCTCTCAACCTGGAATTCGAAGGTTCATTATTCCTAGAAAAAAAAAAAAGAAAGTCAGTTCGTGATCGTTCGAGACCTATCAATCTCTCTTACCATTCAAAAACAGCTAAATAAAAAAATAAAGGATTCACAAAAATTTGAAAGAAGTACTTCCCGTCACGAACTGAGTGACACAATCTCTGAAAAATATCTCTGAAGTAGCTTTTAAGTGGCTTCACGATTTTTTAAGTTGACACTCTTCAACGCCATCAATCACAGCAGTTGTCAGAAGAATAGCTTTTTCCACTTCTTACAAAACCCTTTTAAGGATTTTAAAGTATATTCTCTTCCTGCCTAAAAAGGGCCTGCAAGCCTATCGCAGCTCTGGTTGGTCTCTTTGGTTACATGTAAGGAAGTCTAACGTTGAGTCATAGACTGATCTCCCGTAGTCCTTGTTTTTCTTTTTCACTGGGGAAAAGGCAAGAAGTCAAGGTTTGAAAAGACGGCGAGATAAGATTTCGTCTTGAAGAAGCAAATATAATCAGCGAGTAAACCCGAAGGCTGACACAAAAGCAAACTTTGTAAGAAAAAGGTTCGCCACTTCGACGAAAAGTGCAAATGGTTTCTTGTTGATATTCACGCCTCGTACGCAACGCAAACAGCGATATGCTGCATGGTAGAAAAATCTACACTGCTCATACGGTAACGCTGCACCATAAGTAAGCCGTGTCCCATATAGAGGTTAACTTGGGAGTAAGCACTTAGAAAGTTTAATACAAAATAAATAACCTATTCAACCGCAAGAAAAAAAAAAGATATACCACATGTATAAGTGTGGTAACTCCTTAAATCCTTCCTTGTATTTGGGATAACAAACTTTACTTTATTTCAGAATTGCACTATACAGTGCTAACAGGCTTCGTCGCAAAAATTATGTACTAAGTAATTTGACCTATTCTTGAGCGTTAAATTACGAAAATAACAATACGCTAGGTAAACAAGTAAATGCTAACAAAAAATTCATTAAAAAACGAATAAAAAAAAGTAAGAGGATTTACAAACAATAGTCCGAGAATAACATAACCATTTTGCAACATAAATGAGATTAATTTCATACAGCAAAATGGGAAGTAAAAATTGTAGTGACCAGTGCGCCGTACCCAAGAATTGTTCTATGGCCCTGAATTAAAACGAAGAGAGCTCCCCCCAACCCCCTCCCCACACAAAAAAAATCCCATTCCCCCCAACTAAAAAAAGTACCCTCCCTATACCAGGAATTAATTGAGGTCTCTGCTTCCCGACTATGAGGCCGAGAATTGCGCATTGTGACAATATGGGAATATGGGTGGCAATTCGAACTGTTTTTTAATTTTTTTTAAATTTCATACCGTCATGTTAGATGCCGTTTTTTTTTTTAACAGTTTTATTTGTTTATTGCCTTTATACCTATATGCTTTTTTTCCGTTTTGATGGACATCGTTGAAAAGACATTAAGAAGATAATAGACGAAACCGGAACATTAAATGTTAAGAGTAAGGGCGCGTTTATGCAAGGACAATTTTCTCGCTTACTAGTTTTTACTTGGTCAATACTAAATCTGCTGGCTGCTTCTCGCCTTTGTCGGAGAATGCGGCCTTAGAGTTGTCTATACGTAGTAACCATGGCAACAACGCGGATGCAAATTTTCTCCTCGTGCCTCGCGACACGACGTACGATGCGTGCAACATGACAGCGTCGATTTATGACAACTAGAAAGCAATTTTTATTGCAGTACAAGACGACGGACAGATTCCTGAATGCCGGCATTCGAAGGTTTGTCTTCTATTCGATAACTATGAAATGGACGCCATGTTGGATTTTGAATTCTCGCTGCGAGTAGCTATTTATTCTGCCGTCGTTTGATCACTACTAGGAGCTGTTTTTTCAGCGAGAAGTGCAAATTTTAGAAATAGCGTGAAATGGCAACAATGTTGTAGCAATGTTTAAAATGACTGTTGCACTTTGTTCTTTGTCAGTGTTGTTATTTATAATACATTTAATTTGTTGTCTATTACCGCATTCATTTAATAGAAACGGGAATTTAATCGTAAATAAATAACGGTTGCCTAGCAAATAGCTTTCGGCGAGCGAGAAGGTCTCGTTGCATAAACGCGCCCTAAGGGTCTAAAAGTCAATACCTAGAAGGAACACGGACACGCTTTGGTGTCCTCCCGTCAGATCGAAAACCCATCAGATCGAAATGCTCGAACGTCCCATGGGATAGAAATTATGATTTTCCCAACAGATAGAAATTTTTTCCCAACAGATTGGTTACACAGAATTGTTTTAGTGCTTAATATAAACAGGACGGCCTTAAAGTATTACGTCGTCAGGATGGGGAGAGGGCGGGTTCCCATGAGATAAAAAAAAATTCCCGTTATATCGAAAAAAAAATCCCGTAAGATAGAAATACATTTTCCCGTCAGGTCGAACATTTTCTATCTCACGGGCCATGCGATACTTTCTATCTGTTGGGTTTTCGATCTGACGGACCTGAACCCACGCTTTGGCAGTCAGGGTCTAGGTGTAAAGTTTTGTCAGTAAGGGGTTGGTAAGCGTTCTAGTCTATTCGGACAAAACGTGTATGGTTGTAGTAAAAATTCTCTTTGTTCTATAGGAATATCTTTAAAGAACTTTAAGAACGATCTTGTAAAGTTCTTGTAAAGTTTGGCATTTATCTTTTGATGCGTTAGAATTTTTGATTATCTTTAAACGAATTTCGTACATTTACGGTAATTGATGACAACCAATAACGCTGCCATGTTACTAACTGAAAAAAAAATCCAACCTAAAGCAAAGCAGGAAACGCACCCTCTATTAATATTGGACTTGCTTAATCACTTTGTATTATAAGCCAATTTTGTATATCCATCTTTGTAAATTTTGTAAACTTTGCAAACTTTGTAAATTGTAGCCCATTAGGATGGAATGTGTGTATATGTACGGATTTTGCAGGGTTTTTGTACTTGGGATATCTGTAAAGAACTTCCTTTAAAGCTATCTTTATACGAAATTCGTAGATTTAAGGTAATTGATGACAACCAATAATGATCTCTACTGCGTATATGCAGTCATGTTACCAAAATAAAATTTTCAACGTAAAGCAAAGCAGGAAACGTACGGTCGTGCACCGTTTTCCCACTGGATCATCACGGGTCTTTATACGAGGATTTCTTAGTTTTTTGTGAAAATATATTTATTGCTTTCCTATTTTTAAGGACGAAAGCTGCCCACCGGGTAGTACTAGTGTAATACTTACAAGCCTCTTACTGACAAAACTTTACACCTAGACCCTGACTGTCAAAGTTTGTCTGTTATAAATTCAATGGGTCGACTCACGCTTGCAAACAAAATGATCCAATTTACTTCGTCTCCTTCAGCAAAATATACAACAAGAATTATTTACAACGTGACATCGATCAACTTGAATTTGTCAAACAAGACGCCAAAGAGCATCTCTGCAGCTTGTAGCTACCTTTTGCGAGTGTCTCTGGCGGGAAAACGTCCTTTCCATTTATAACAAACCAAGTTATAAAAGTTGCAAAGAATGGTACGTCCGTCCACGTGGAAAGTTGTTGCTACTCACGGTGTTCTAAGGCTGGCAAATTTTTCCCAAAAGTTCTTACTTGTCGAACCGGGTAATGACCCATAATTGCTGATAATAACTTAATATCCGAATGGAGATACGGCCAACACTTACACCTCCAACCCTAGAGTGAGACTTGTTGCCAAACAAATCTCGGTTAGCCGCTGGTTCCCTAGTGATGTCAATCACCAGGATGGCACAAAGAAGGCTTCAGATCACACACAGTCGGGAAACGCCACCACCTTCCTTCTTGAGCACACACAGCCATTACGCACTTCACTCCACACACAACTTGCACCACATCTCACCAGCATCACACAACACCGCTTCACACCACCACTCCATCAACACAACACAGCACCTCTTCACCAAACGTTTGCAACACAGCAACAGGGCCAGCACATCACCAAACTGCCCCTCTGACAACCCCCTGCGTTGCACCCAAAAACACACCTCTTCTTCCTCGATCACATTCTTTAACAAGCAATCCATCCACTTATACTTTCCGCACACCATAAGCTTACAATCGACTTTCTTTTCGCTCCATTACAACTCAAAACGAATCTCAACACATCACTGTACCCACAAAAACCACACCAAACAAACCAACCTCCAGTTGCAGCTCAACAGTTACATAGTTCACCACCGGAGAACAATCACACACAAGGCAAACCCCCCATCCACACTCGGTACTAGGGCATTCGCAAATCCCCCAAAATACAAAAAAAAATTATATACACATCAAGACACTACTTCCTCGCCCGGAAGTCTTCTGAGTGCATCAGCATTACCATTGTCGACACCACGGCGATGTTCAATGCTAAAGGAAAAATCCTGCAAAAATAAAGACCAACGTAACAGTCTACCATTGTTGTTCCCCTGCGTTTTGAGCCAAACCAGTGGATTATGGTCTGTTTGAAAAATAAATCCAGACATAGCCAAATACGGCATCAGCTTCTTTATCCCCCAAATAAATGCTAAACATTCTTTTTCAATCGTACTCCACCCCAGCTCTTGTTTGTTAAGCTTCCTAGAAAGAAACAATACAGGATGTTCTTTCCCATCATCCCCATCCTGAGATAAAACCAAAGCAATACTCCTGTCGCATGCACCTGTTTGTACTTTGTACACTTTATCTGGGTTTGGTGCCGCCAATACAGGAGGAGAAGCCAGCATTTATTTTAGCTTATTGAAAGCCCTATCACATGACTCATCCCAAACTACCTTATCTGGCGTCCCCTTTTTTAGCCTGTCTGTAAATGGCAAAACCAACTGTGCATAGTCACGTACGTAATGTGAATAATAGCCCGTGATTCCTAATACAGACTTAATATCTTTCTTACTTTTGGGTATTGGTAACTCAACCTTTGCTCTTATCTTAACATCCGACGGCCACCTACATCCCCTCCTACTTTATGACCCAAAAACATAACATGCTGCATACCCAGCTGACATTTCCACGGATTGATAGTAAGACCAGCATCCTTAACTTTGCGCAAAAATGCAAAAACATGCTCTAAATGCTCAGGCAAATCAGTTATAATCACCGGCACATCGTCTAAGAATGGCCTAGCAAACTCATAAATTTCCCTACATACTTCAGTCATCAAACGCTGAAAGTAGAACGTTGCGTTGACCAGTCCCATGTTCATCTTAAAATACTCGAACACACCCAAATGAGTGTTTATGGCCGTCATTTTGATGGCCCTGGGCGAATTTGGAATCTGCCAAAAACCCCTGACTAGGTCAAACACAGAGATAACCTTTGCTGCCGCTACCCACTCAACCATTTCTTCCAAATTAGGCATTGGGAACCTCTGCACCTTAGTTCCTCCGTTCGATTCCCTGTAACCATAACAGGCCTTGGCGTTTTTCCCTCTTCAGTCACTATCAAAATAGGCGAAGCATTACTGCTCTTCCCAGGCCTAATCACTCCTAATGCCAACATCCTATTAATTTCCGTTTCAATTAATTCTCGTTTCAATTAATTCCCTCTGTTTGGGTGAGTACCTGTGCAATTGCTTCTGTACTGTCACTTCCCGGTCCATTTCAATGTCAAATTCAACTAAGTCGGTGGTGCCCGGCTCGTAAGAGAACACCCCCGGAACTTGGTCAAAAACCCTGATCAAATCATCAATCTGTTCGTCCGACAGAGGCCCAACCTTTGGCGCCTCTATCACTTCCTTGCCTGTAAAATAAACTTTTTTATCACCTGAATCCCATGTATGCGTTTCTAATTCCATGCCAGTTCCTTTTTCCTCACCACGTCCTTCTAGTTAATGCATACCTACTTCGTTTATGGTCGTAACCTCCTCATAAAATGGTTTCATTAGGTAGCATGGTACATTTTCACTTTGTCCACATTTTTACCCATTTTTATTCTGTAGTTCACCTCACCAACCTTCTATGAAACTTCATATGGGCCTTTCCAAAATGCTGCTAACTTGTCCTTACGATCCATTTTTAACAACAATACCTTACTACCAGGCTCATACTCATGTAATCTCGCCTGTTTGTCCTAATAAACTTTATTACGCCGTTGTGCTGCCATTGTTGCAGTCTTTGCCATTTCCTTCAAATTCTCCCAATCATTTAATCTTTCCACTACATAGTCCAGCACAGTAGGATTACATACGCCTCCTTGCCTAACCATTTTCCCCTTAACAATGTAAGTGGGGTCCTTACATTCCTACCATACACCAATTCTGCTGGCGTAAAGTTCGTTGTTTCACACGGGGTTGAGCGAATGGCGAACATTGCAGGAGCGAGAGCATCATCCCATTCCTCCGGATACTCATCCACCAGGGCTCTGATGATGTCCTTTAATGTCCGGTACATTCTCTCCACCGCCTGTGATTGTGGGTGATACGAAGTTCTATTAATTAGATCAATACCACACCTCTCAAGAAAGCACGTCGTCAGTTCCGATATGAACGGTTTTTCGAGGTCCGATTGGAGCAGTGCAGGGAAGCCTACCCTCGAAAATATCCCAAGCAGCTCGTTCACCACCGTGTATGAATTTGCTTCCTTCACTGCTACTGCTTCTGGGTACCTCGTAGCCATATCCAACACTGTCAAAACATACTTATTTCCCTTTGATGTCTTCTTGAGTGGACCCACAAAGTCAATTACTACCTTAAAAAAAGGTTCCTCCACCACTAGCACAAGCACCATTTCCTGTTTACCTTTCTTTACACCTCTACCATTTTTTTGACATATTTCACAGTTTCTAGCGTACTCCTTTACTTGCTTGCACATTACCGGCCAGTAAAATAGCTCCTGTAACCTTGCTAGTCTTTTTCTTTGCCATATGCCCAAAATAAGCATTGGCATGAGCCATCTTAATTAACTTCCCAGTCAAAGCCTGTGGTACAACCACCTGGTCATACAACTTTCTACCATTTTCAGACGCCCATTTCCCTCTTAACACTCCATCTTTCCAAAACAGGGATGTACCTTTAATTTCAGCTGCGATCCTGCACCCTTCTAAACTCGAGGCAAGTAATTGTTGTTGTTGCAACTCACTCGTTTCAACAGCCAACAACTCCTCGATCCAGCTGTCATTAAACCAAGCTTTCCACTTTTAGCAACCTTTTTCTTCTCTTTTTCGTTTTTGTTTACATCCTGTTTGGCCACACTAGTTTCTTTATTGACTAACATTTATGGTTTCTCATCAAGAATTGTCACCTTTGCTTTTCCCTCATTAAATTTTTCCTACTGGTGCAGTCTTTTTCGGGGCAAACGAAACATTCGTTACCGATTCCGCCGCCTCATTTTCTTCAATTAAAAATAGAGAATCCAGTATATCTGGGTCAACAAAACTGTCAATGGCTTGTTCATTCGACTTAACCCTTTTTTTGCCATTCGACATTTGCCTCGTGACCGCATTTAACGGCACATGTACTCGTACTCGATTCGCTTTAGACTGCAATAACTGATGTGACTTTAGACTGCAATAACTGATGTGAAAAAGGCGTACCCTTCCTCACTAAAGTAAGGCGACACCCCACAGATTAAAGTTATTGAGCCCTCTCAGTTTCAAATTCCACCTTTGCCAACGGAAGTTCCGTTACACCTTGACAAATTACTGAGGACAGCACAACCCTTTCCCCTGTGTATGCCTGAGGTCCGACCTTTTTACTTGACACCACATCAATAAATGCCCCTGTGTCTAACAAATAGCTGCCACTCACACCATTTATTTTACACGGTTTTGTAAACTCACTCTCTACTGATTGCTTTACTGCAATACCTTTTTCTACACTAACTTTCTTACCACTGTGTACATTGCTAAACTGCCTACAAACATTTCCAACTGGAGTTTTAGCATTATTTTGGGGAAATTCCGCCTCAAGTGTGAAGTCGAGCTACAAACATGGTACTACCGTGGTTCGTCTGCCTTTAAAGGCGCTCTCCCTCCAGTATGACCATTAGTCCCTGCTTGCGGCTTAGCCTGAGCGTTTCCCGCCGAAGCAATACTATTGTTACTACCCCCTGTACTATTTGAACCATGTGTACCATTGCTATGATTACAACCATTTTGGTTATTCGCTCCAGAATGAGAATTCCCATTTTGATTACCACAATTTTGCCTTATTACTTTGGTACCCATTGCCTGGTCGATACCTTCTGTGATGTCCTTGGCTTGGACACACCTAAGCCCAGCGTGGGCACCAATGGTAAAGAGAACACACGGACTACCAGAGTGTAGGCCACAGCTGATAAGACAGTTTTACTTCCTGTAAGGGGTAGTATTTATACAGAGGTAACAGGAAGTCATGCAATATAACATAATACTATATATATATATGATGGGACAGCCTATTAGGTAGTTAAAGGGTTATCCGGGTATGGTTAACATAAAGACATGAAATTAAATTGAAGGCGGCCATTGTGGACCACACAAGTGACGACCCCACAATACAGAAAGCGAAAAAAAAAACAGAAAAAAAATAATCTAAGCCTAGCTGGAAATAAAATCATGATTACGAAGGCTAGATGTATTTTTTTAGTTCACTATCTATTTTTAAAGAAAGATACATAAGTTTTCGCTTTCGAAGAAAAACTAAACACTATTTTTGAAAGCTGTTTTACAAAATAAAAGAGTTGAAGATGTACAGGGTTAAGCAAAAATTAAACATTACTAAACTGACTGAAAACTTGCCAGTTTTAAATTTTTGTTTTGATTTCAGGAGCAAATTTTTTAATTAATCTAATTAGAAATTTTCATTTGTTGTTGTTATGTTGTAGCCTTTTTTGGTTAAATTTCTTTTTAGCAGCAAACATTACTGCAGCTGAAACGCTACAGCGTTGCTGTGGAAGGGCATCTAGCATCCCAGAAACCAGTAGCAGATGTTTGTAGTTTGGTTAGAAAATCACCGGAGTGGAAACTGCGGCTCCAAACAATTTTTTGTTCCGATGGTGAAGGATTGTACATGAAAATACAAAAAGAAACAAAGAGATAAAACCATAAAATTATTTTTTCACACGAACAACAATATACACTACATTTTTACCTAATTTAAAGGTGGACATTTTTTAAATTAACAGAGCCGATTCTCTGCACGAATAACTAGGGACAAACCATGATAGCGTTACTGGCTACAGTTTAAAAAGAATTTTCGTTAAATTCACAGACAATTAGATTACAATGAAAAACGAAAAAGTTGTAGCCAACTGGTAATTAAAAAAAAAAACTACTAATTGAGCTTGTCAGGAGCTCTACGCAGTCTTTTTGTACGATTTTGAGGATTATTAAGTTACACAGCAATATCAACCTGTGTTGGTAATAGCACAACTTTACGTTTGTTAGGATTCGGTTCGATTTTTTGTTAGCATGACTTGGCTTCGGTGGTGATTGCTTAGCAGATGGTGACGTAACAACCAATGAAGGTTGTGACCTTTCTGGCTTCGAATTTTCTACGGAAGAAGCGTTTGTACTAGCCAAAGGTGATTGGATGTTTACGTTTGCAGACTCATCCACTTCGTGTGTGTGGGGTAATTTCGCCGGAGTTCTCCTGCCACTTGGTGACTTCCGAGGCAAATTCTCAGGTGATTTTTCAAGCTGTTGGATTGGTGGATTTGAGCCCTCGACTACAGAAATCGACTTTCTGGATTGGCCAAGAGATCAATGCTCAGGAACTACGTCAGCGGAACTTGGCTTTTCGTGTTTCTTACCGCCAAAAGACATGAGTTTTGAAATAGCGTGATGTTGCTCATTATTATTCACGCAGAAATTACTGCTTTTCACCGTCGGATTAAGTACGTTTGGTGACTGTTCTGGATATTCATGCTCAGTGGTATGTAATCTTAGCTGTTCTAGATGTTTGCGAATTTCATTACCGTTAGTGTCAACGATAATATGGGATTGACTACTGCCTATCCGAGTTACTTTACCTAATGACCATAGCCTATCATTTGTAGTACGAAAGTTACAGTACCAAACATTATCGCCTATTTGATACAGTTTCAACTCACGATGGTGGGTGCTCTGTACTTGTTTTAATTGTTTACTACGAATGGCTGCAATAGGGTCAGGGAACAACAAATGCAGCCAAGACTTTAATTCTCGGTTAAAGTACAATTTTCCGGATGTTGCTTGCGTGGTAGCGGAGATAGTGATACGTGCTGATAGCAAATAGGAATTTATACTTTCTTGAATAGTAGACCCCCTGCCGCCACGCAACGTTGTAGACTCTCTTGAAATTGCGGACATAAATTAATGCCAATCCGTTGGTCCAGGGAGCAAAATTTGGGCCCTTCATGTGCCTAATCCCATTGGATTTTAACCAATTTTGGAATTTGGCAGACATAAATTGTGCAGCATTGTCCGTAACTAAGCTGTCCATTAAACCATATAAGGCTATATGATTGTTCAAAACGTCAATGACACGCGCGGACGTCGTAGACTTCATTTTATGCACAAAAGGAATTTTTGAATGTGCGACAAGTATAAAAAACTTGTAATTGTCCATCGGGCCGAGAAAATCCGCCTGCATCCGATTATTCGGCTTTAGTGGATATTTCCACGTGTGTTTTGGCCCAGCTGTTTGAGTATCTTTATACTCTTGACAATTTTGGCATGATTTGACTTTATTTTCAACGTCAGAGTCAATATTAGGCCACCAGACTTTTTATCTAGCTAAACTTTTCAATTTAACTATGCCTAAGTGAGTACTGTGTAGGTTAGGGTTTCGTTTTCGAACGAAATTTCAGCACGGCGTGTGAAGTACGGTAACAGATCGGGAATTTCGCATTTGTCAGGCCAGCCATGGTTCACGTAACGATAAACTTTTGAAAGAATTTTATCACATTTACTTTCAAGAACGATTGTCTCGTTTAAAACTGGAAGATTAGAAACAGTTTCCAAAGCAAGAATATTATACTGCTCTTCTGCTTTTTCGAATTCCTCGGTATTTGGTAGGGGAAGTCGTGATAACGCATCTGCCGTCAAGTTAAGTTTACCGGAAATGTATTCGAATTCATAATCGTAAGTATTAAGCATTACTGCCCAATGCTGAACCCTGGCGGCTGCCATTTGCGGTATTCCTTTTTTAGGTCCAAAAATCCATACTAGGGCCTTTTGATCAGACTGTAGTATGAATCGCTGACCATAAACGTATTCGTGAAACAGATTCATTCCCCAAGCCACACTGAGAGCTTCCCGATCAAAATGCGAGTAGCCCACATCTGCTCGAGTTAGCTTACGTGAAGCGAAAGCTATCGGTCGCGATTCGCCATTTTTCATGACATGCATAAGGCACGCGTCGACCCCGTAAGGTGAGCCGTCACAAACGAGTTTGAGCTTTAATTTCGGATTGTAATGAACCAGAACTTTAGATTTAAGAAATAATTATTTTACTTTACTCACGGCTCTATCACATTCTGCCCCCCAAACCCACATCACAAATGGGCTTAATAAATGTGTTATTGGTGACAGAATATGAGCGAGATTTGGTAGATATTTTGAATAATGGTTTACAAAACCCAAAAAGCTCTGTAGCTCTTGAATACATGTTGGGTTAGGAGCGTTTGTGACTGCTTCGATAACCTCAGGGAGTGTATGCAGGTCTTCTGCATTTATCATGTGGTCTAAATATTTTAATTCAGGCTGCGACAGTTTGCACTTCTCGATCTTAAGTTTGGCTCCTGTATTTTGTAAAGCATTTAACAGCTTGTTTAACAATTCGTCATGTGCAACCCCCTTCCCACTCACCAGCACGTCATCGTAAAACTGGTGACTTGAGTCATTACCATCTGTAAAATTCCAGGGCTGGACGCTTGGACCAGGGTACGCGAAGCCATCTAAACAAACCCAGGGGTGTATTTATTGTTAAAGCTTCTTGTGACTTTTTATCGAGTTCAATTTGCAGAAAGGCATCCTAAAGATCGATAAGGGAAAAAGTGTCACTGCCTGCTAATTCAGTAAATAATTCTGCGGCCGTGGGAACTTGATAGTGGTCGACTTCCAGTTGGGATTTCACGGTGGTCTTATAATCACCTATTACCCGGATTTGGCCATCCGGTTTGTGAACTATGACGATGGATGTAGACCACTGAGAGGTTTCCACAGGCTCTAGAATTCCAAGTCCAACCAATCTACGAATTTCTTGGTTAACCTTTTCTTTGAGTGCTAACAGAACTGGTCTTGCACGACAGTACACAGGCTTGGCATCAGGTTGTAAATGAATTTTGGCTTTAGAATTCTGAAAAACTTACCCATGCCTTTAGAAAATAGCTCAGGGAAACCCGTCACTATTTCGGAAGTGTCAACTGGTGCTATGCTAGTTTTAATTTTCTTTACACTTTTCTTAGGTTTCACTTTCGTTTATAGTTTGTAAAATGGATGGAAATTAAGTCGAAAAATAGAAAGCCAATCCTTTCTCATTAATGCAGGTTTATATAATTTTGAAACTAAAGCATCCAAGTGTTCGATTTGACCTTTAACTTCAACCTTCAGGTTACAGTGTAAATCGTGTTCTCAATTCCGTCAGTGTATGAGTGTATTGAGTACGAACTGAGTTTTAAAGGACAGTCCGCAAAATATGTTTGATGCCACTCGATAGGGATAATGGATGTGTGTGCCCCGGAATCAAGTTCATTTCTATCTTGACACCATTTAGGCAGACTGGCATTTTCCATTTATGGATTTTCATAGAATTAACTATTACTACTATTTTGTTGGTTTGAATGGGAATTGAAATCTGGTCTGCAGCCTGACTCAGTCCAAGAGTATTATTTTTCAGCACAAGATAGTCGTTGTCTGAATCGCTATCAGACCCAGAACCACACTCTGAATTTTCGGCGACAACATCCTGGTCATCTTTACTATCGCTATCGCGTTCAAGTTTGTTAACACGTTTTTTGTAGCTATACTTCTGTTTAGACTTCGGCCTAGCCTTAAAATTTGAGCTAGAACTTGCTTTAGAGTGGTCGAATGTTTTTGAAATTCTGTTCGAATGACTAGCTTTTCTGCACACGGCTTTTAAATGGACGACAGTGTGGCATCTGCCACAAGTATATTTGCGATATTTACAACGTGTTTTCATGTGGCCGGATTTGCCGCAGTAATAACAAATAAAATCCTTAGTGGATTTAGGCCTACTTGGTGGTTTGCTAGATTTTTTAGCTACGTAATTAATAGCTCTAGAATGGCCTCTCAAAACGCTTTGGTCTGTTTCAGCAGATTCATAGGATAAAGCTAAGGATGTTGTAGCCTTTAAATTCAGAGTCTGCTTCAACAACTCGCGTTGAATGACTTCAGATTTGATCCCCCCAATTAGATGATCCCTAATCATTTCGCTGTTAATATCTTTAATTTTAGGGAAGTCACAATACTTCGTCATTGGCTTAAGTGCAGCTAAATATTCCCCCGATGCTCTCATCTGAATTTTGCGACCTCCTAAATAATTTAACGTGCTCAGACACCACGGAGGGCACTGGCTCGAGGTCGTCTAATACTTTTTTAACGAGTTCGTCAAAAGTTAAAGAGTCGGGCAAATCAGGTGAAATTATATTCAAAATCCTGTCAAACATTTTCTGGCCTACAGATACCATTAGAAAATTTACTTGTTTGGCTGCTGGTATTTCTTTAGCTTTAAAATAGTAACTAATTCGGTTGGAGTATTTCTCCCATGTATCGGACTCACAATCGAATTCCGAAAATAAACCAGCGGTTTTAGATGAACCCATGTTGACGTCGTCTTTAATATCACTAGATTCAAAATTTAAAGTTAAATTTGAATAAGCTTCATTAACGCTTGCGTTCACTACTGAATTATTTTCAGCTTCACTTTCACTGCTACTTTTAGCAGCTTCAGGTGGTTTGCTACCGACACCTTTCTTTGGCATAAGCCTTACAAAATTAAATTTAATTAAATTTAATTACAATCCTGTTTAACTTTCAAGGTTTAAACTGGAGCACTCAAGACTACCGGTCAACTATTTAAACACAGAAATAAATCAAGCTTGACTGTAGCCTACCTAGTTTTGTAAATTATCTGCCTACAAGTTAAATTTGAAGGGACGTTTTACGAAAACAACACTTCTGGCCTAAGCCTCAGCACAGACCAGATTTCACAAAGTTTAAGCATAAACCTACGGTGTTAAATTTTACACCGGCACACACCAGCCCGAATATGGGCAATGGCACAATCGGATTTAATAGGGTTAATTTAGCAGCGCAGTTTTCGGGGCTTCAGGTTTATAGTACTGCCTGTGCGGACACGCCAGTGCGCCACTCTAGAACACTGGCAAGGTAAAATTAAGCATAATAAATCCAATTGCCCACTTCGGTTCTAGTTGTTAAGGTACTAAATTTAACTATTATCATTTTGTACCACAATTCACTACCACGACAAAATAACACTGTTTGAAAAAGTTTAAACTCTGATAGGAATTCAGAGCACTAATTTTCATTGCCAAAATGAAAAAAATTTCCAACTTACCACAAATATGGAGCAAAGATGTGGTTGAAGACCTATCATTTTAAGCTTAAATTTAAGGATTACCAATGGTACCGGACTCGTCGCCAACTGTGATGTCCTTGGCTTGGACACACCTATGCCCAGCATGGGCACCAATGGTAAAGAAACACACGGACTACTAGTGTTTAGGCTACAGCTGATAAGACAGTTTTACTTCTTATAAGGGGTAGTATTTATACAGACGTAACAGGAAGTCATGTGATGTAACATAATACTACATATAAATGATGGGACAGCCTATTAGCTAGTTAAAGGGTTATCTGGGTATGGTTAACATAAAGACATGAAATTAAATTGAAGGCGGCCATTGTGGAGCACACAAGTGACGACTCCACACCTTCCATTACCATTATTACCATTACCTCTGTAATAATTTCTCCCCTGTTGTCCGCCACTTCCCCTGTCCGAACCACTTCCCTGTCTTAAAACCGCTTCTTGACGATTAGCACAATAATCATCAGCAAGAGAAGCCAGGTTCAAAACAGATTCCTGCTTGCCTTTATTGATTAACCATACCCGTATCGGATTCGGCACTTTGTTCAAAAAATCCTCTATCAATATTTACTGAAACAGGTTTTCAAACGAATCCCCTCAATCCAATTCCTTAACCCATTCAGTGCCTAAGGTTGTAAGATTATGAGCAAAGTCTAAGTACGTCTGCTTATCAGACTTTTGAGCAGTTCTAAATTGCTGATGTAAGCATTGGTGACATTAAACCTAACCTTAAGGGCTTTAACACAAACGTCGTACTGTGCAAAATCACTATCAGATAGCCTCATCAGGCATTCCCTCACCTTTAGATGACAACAATCTAAATGGCCATTCCTCCCTTTTAAACCCCATTCTTTCACAAATTCTCTTAAATCCCGACAAGAATGTTAAAACACTGTCCTCCTTCTCCCTAAAAGGCTGGCACAGTTTAGACGTCATACTTTTTCTCAATTTGAACAGACTCTGCCTTAACACTTAACTGTTTTTCCTTAAAGGTCAACTCTCTTGCTTGCACTTCATCATCTTGCTGCCTTGCATTTTCGCTAATACGCAGCTCATGCTCCTGTTTCTCCCTCGTTAATCTATCTTCCCGTTCCCACCTCTCTCTTTCAAGTTCTTCATGTCTATCCAATTTTTCTCTTTCAAGAGCTATAGTTCGTTCCTTTAATTCACTTTCCCTCTTTAATTCTTCTTCCCTAATCTGCAATTTCCTACTTTCTAACTCCCTTTCTTCCCTTCTTTCCCGTTCTTCTCTTTCCCTTTAACTCCCTCTCTTTTTTTTATTCCTTTTCCCTTAACTCCCTCTCTTTGTTTTCTTCCACCACCTCAATTACTGCTTCAAGATCAACCCGCAAAAGTGAACCTGCCTCCAACCCACCTTTAAACAACCCCAGAATATCAGTTTCCACAAGCAAATCCAATTCCCCGCACACAGCCCTTAAATCAGCAACCGTCCTCCCCTCTAATAAATCCATGTTTAACTACTGTAAACACTAATTAACAAACAGTACATCAAAGCACCAACGCACCAAAAAAATACCAACACGCAACTGTACCGGAATAAACAACCCTTTCAATCCACCGCCCTATTACCAGAGTGTGAAAAAAAGTTTGCCTTACCCCTGTTGCCGTGTTGCAATCAAACACCAAGTCGACGCTTTCACATCAGCTTTGACGACTATTCTCTGCCACCGCAAAAACCTTCAGCCACGATCTGCCTCTTCCTCGACTCCGGATTCGGCCAAATCTTCCACGACACTTGACTTTATGCTGCTCCTACCAGATTGCTCGTCCTCGTGCCTGGATGCCTCGGTTCTTTGCCCAACTGCAGTAATCCTCTCCGTCAATCTTCTGCTTAGCCTTCCTACTTGCGTGTTCTTGCCTCCAGACGAGTGCCACATTCACTGGAGAGATCTTCCTGCTTTGGTACTCTTGACCACCCTCCTAAAGTTATTCATCAACTCCTGATGCCAACTTCTCGCCGAACACCATTTTAACTTAATGGTCGGAAAAAAAATCTTCTTCAACCTGGAGGGTTTAGTTCGTGACCACCGCTGCCGCCATTATAAATTCAATGGGTCGACTCATGCTTGCAAACAAAATGATCCAATTTACTTCGTCTCCATCAGCAAAATATACAACAAGAATTATTTACAACGTGACATCGATCAACTTGAATTTGTCCTACAAGACGCCAAAGAGCATCTCTGCCGCTTGTAACTACCTTTTGCGTGGTGGTGCCTACCCCCCCCCCCCCCCTGGTCCAGTGAGGAGTTACCCCCTCCCTCCGTAATATCAAGCTCCTCCCCACCCCCTCAAACACACCTTCGGCCATGTTATTGTTACTCGTGTTATTTCTATTGCGTCAAACAGCCGGGTGTTGCAACAGCATGTACTGTTCTGTTTTGTTTTCAATGAATATTCAAC
>JAHWFP010238558.1:112804-151910 GCA_023313725.1 Lithobius niger | reverse complement strand
CCCCCCCCCTGTAGGCACCACTGCTTTTGCGAGTGTCTCTGGCGGGAAAACGTCCTCTCCATTTATAACAAGCTTTCCGCCAAAACTAAGTTATAAAGTTGCAAAGAATGGAACGTCAGTCCACGTGGAAAGTTGTTGCTACTCACGGTGTTCTAAGGCTGCCAAATGTTTCCCAAAAGTTCTTGCTTGTCGAACCGGGTAATGACCCATAAATTTAATTGCTGATAAATACTTAATAATTATCATTAGGTGTTCGAATGGAGATACGGCCAAACCTTACAATGTGTTCTTCGAGGTTTTAACTTATAGACCCTTACTATTAACATTTAACGTTCCGTTTTTGTTTATTAATACGTATTACTTTCAGAATTGCAGCTCAACTATATAACAGTGCAGTTGACAGGGCCGTAGCGAGGGGTACTTGGTTGGGGGGGGGGGGGGGCCAAAGCTCTCATTTTGCCAACTCATCTTATCATCGTATGATTTTGCCAACAGGTTTAAAAAATGATAGTAATGCTTCCAGTAAAGTACTTTTGAGGGGCTCCGGCAAACTTCGCTAGGGGGTCTGGGGGAGTGCTGCAAGCTCCTCCAGCGGGGTCCGGGGCTCCGGAAGCCGAAGCATTTTACGTTATTTTAGTGCCCGTTTCTGGCCTCCAGTAAACACAGAAGGAACAAATTGTAAAGCAAGTTTCGTAATTTTTTATTCATTCTTTACGATGGTAGGTTTCGTAAAAATTTTATTGTGACCTATCAAGTTTTTTTTAGAAATTTTTTTCCAAATTAAATTAAACGGAGTTCAGTTTAAAATTATGTACAGGCAAGCTGGCCATTGACGATTGGTGGTTGGCTAAATTGTACATTTGGACCCTTAGGCTATAATGAATGACGATCACCATGTGTGCATATTTTTTGAAAATGGACTATCAAAAGGTGAAAAATAATGAAATCTTTTTCTCAGTTTTATCCCAAACAACCAGGCCTAGAGGTATTACTGTAAAAAAAAAAACTTTCACATTTTAAAACAAAAACATGCTCCAGTTTTTAAAAAGATGGAGCGTCGAAAGACAAACGAAATGGCGAAGCCTTTTGCCTCAGTTTTGTCCAAAACAACTTGAGGTATTATTGGAGAAAATCTTTGAAAGCAACATGCTCCTATTTAATTTTGTTCCATTGATTCAGGGGATCTTAGGGACCGGTCATTATTTAAGGCTATTGGTGGGGGGGGGGGGGGGGAGATTCCCCCCACTGTAAGGTCTAAATATAACGTGACCCCGCCCCCCCAAAAAAAAAAACATGTTCCTTACACCCATCTTTAGTCGAGATTGATACAGTAAGTATGATGGTTTGCTAGTCAGTACCTGAAATACAGAAGAGCCAAGAAATCAGATGCCAAGGCTTTTCTACAAAGTTCCTTGTAAAACCTTTACTTGCAATAATGGTACTAATAGCTTCAAAACCTTGTAAACACTCACAGCACGGAGGGGGGGGGGGGTGCCCCCAGTAGCTGAGCCGTTTTGGGAAATTTTGACTGCTGAAAGTGCTATTTTTGAGGTAAAAAATGACTTTTTCTTCCAGTTGGTCAGTGTGTTGTTTGTTGACCACCCCCTCTCTTTTGGCGGGACCTAAAAAATGTATTACTCCCCCTTGAGAGGGTCCCTCCCCCCCCCTCCCCTATTTCCTCTGGCCTTCACCGGTGATAACTAATTTGCGGTCCTTTACGGTAATTTACGGTCATTTCGTGGCCTTTGGGTAGCTTTTGTTCTTTAATATGGGATCTTATGAATTCTTATCGTCGAATTTTTGACCGTCGAAATTGTTTAAAATTGTTAACAAATTTGATTTGGAAAATGTAGTTGTTTCTGCATTAATACAAATTCAAATTTAGTGGAGGTATAGGTTAAAAGAAAAAGGACAACAGAAAATCAAACAGCTAATTTAATTTTTACAACTCGGTTTTTGATTTTGCCAACTGTACACGGTTTTCATGAAGTACGGCTCTAGTTCACGTTTCTGTTTTAACTAAAACCAAGGCACTGATGGGCTGGCAGACGAAGTAGTAAATCAAATTGGCAATTTTGCATTAATTTTTTAGATTTTATTTGATATCACAATTTCAGACGGCGATATCTTGGAAGAATTCCCTACCAAGTTTTGTTTTATGCAGAGTTTGTTGATGTTTCTGAAACGTTTCTGAGCGGTACTGTATAACAGAAGAAGAACTATAGGAAGTAAAATAGCCAACTCAGTTTTTAGTTTTGCCAACTGTATACGATTTTCGCAAAGTTAATTGTTTTCACGACTTCAACCTCGGTGGAGGTATAGTTTTGTGCATTTTTTGTTTTTATTTTCTACATCATCTATGATACTTTTAAGTCATGGTGCATTGCAAACAAAACGGCCAAGTTAATTTTCAATTTTGCCAACTACTCAAATTTTCGCGAAGCTTTTCCCACTCGTTACGTCCAAGCTATGAGCTCACATACGCTTACCAGTCCCGTGGATATGGGGAGAGCTGCAGGGAAGCGACCAGAAATGATCAGGGGCAACGTTTCAGTTACTCCCACGCTACACAGAAGTGTTGCGAAAACTGATGGAAAAAAATGTATTTTAAACTTTACTTTCACACTGACCGAATGATGATAATAGTTTACCAGTACTCGTGGAAACGGAAATTTGCAGTGAAAATTTATCCGAGTTTGCCAACTCGACAACTCGAATTTGCCAACTGTATGTGTTTCTCGGATGGTGGGGGGGGGGGGGGCGCCCCCCCCCCCCAGTAGCTACGGCCCTGGCAGTTGACGGTATTGCCTGCAACGAGAAGAATGCGCAATACACCCAACTTAGAGATGGAGTACGACTTCATTAAAATTTTTTGTTTGAAGGAAATCAGGCAATAATAAACATAATTTCAAAATGGCTGCCTGATCGCAAGATGGCGTGCATTACAGATAAATAATGACGATGGCACATTTATTGTTTTGAATTGTAAACAACTATATCGTCTTCATTCTGAATTTGAAGATTGAGCTACGTCGAAAAATCCTGTTAGCTTAAGGAAGCAACGAGTTTTTAATTTGCTGTGTTTTTTAAAGTTCACTTGACTACTGTTTCAAAAGGCGACTCGGGCAGAGACCAAAACGCTGCACAAAGACTAAAACGGATGCCCCTCCCAGTTACAATTAAAAATTTTGAAAAGTTTTACGTTGCGTCCTGTAAGTCTGCGTCAAAAAGAATGCAAGTTTAAGACGTTTGTACGGCACGAAATTTGGAACATAAACATTTTTTTGCAAGCCTACACTGGAATTTCTCGAATGCAGTATGACGCTTAAGCAGACCGGGTTACCACAGTTCCGAGGTAGATTCGAGAATAAACATCACTAACGAAACTGAAAGACGTAGGTAGATAAGGGGCTACACGGCCGCAACTGTTCGCTTTATGTAGAATACTACAGATAATTAATTGGTACCGGTAGTTAGAATTTTGTTTAAGGCTTGATGGTGTAGTTTTGATGTTGTTGTTGTGGGGCGAATAAGCTAAGGATATTTCTCCTGAATGAAGAGATAAAATATAAAACGACTACAGATGTTGTTTTCTGTATGATAATGGCAATATTTTTATCGAATTTTATCGAATCATGCAAAAATTTTCATTATTTTTACCCAATGCATAATCGCGGTTTTTTTTCACAGGTAGAGACCCCAGTCTAGCCGCAGTGGTTCTCGGAGGGCGAAAAGGAAAGGGGGGGGGGGGGGAATCAGTGAGGAAAAACTCCTCACTGGCACTTGGTGGGGGTGGGGGAGATGTGGAAAAATATCACACATCATAATTTGCTAGCGGAAAACAGAGCGATGATGAGCATTTGAGTTTCTGGGCAAATACCTCTCTGGCATTGTTCCAATAAAGGACAGTGTTAGCGCATTGTTGACGAACCATCGTCGAACATATTTGTACAATAACGATTTGCATTGTTAGTAACCGAGACATTGTTGTAATAGTATAACGAGCCATTCTTGGTTGGGTTCATGGCCCACATCAAGAAAAATTGACGAAAAATGTCATTTTCAAGGAAATGTTGACCAAGTAAAATTCACTCGTTGTGGTAAGTACTTCAATGACATCACCTTTGATATGGAGCATACACATGAGAAAAGCAATACACATAAAAAAAAAACCAATTCTCCACTCAAACCCCGAACTTAGTTCGGGCCTAGTTCGGGTGTCTGGGCAAACACCTTTGTGCCATCTGTTGCTGGCGCGGATAAATACTTTGTAGAAAACCAACGCCGAGTGAGGTTGCTTAGCTTTGCTCACAGTTCAAATTCGGTTCACGTTTGCTCTTCGTGTTTGTAATTTTCGCTTACCTCTGTTCTGACAAATGCAAAAAAAAAAATATTGCCACCGCGGATAATTGCGTTGCCAAAACTAAGGCCGAGTGAGGTTGCTGTTCTTGGCTGACGTGAATGTTCGGTACTGCCGTCTGGTGGTGGATATTGGATAGGCGTAGTGTTGCGTAGTTATAATTTTTTGTATTACTCCCTCCCCGAGTGGCGGTGGTGCAAGTGGTTCTTGCTGGGTTGGTTGCATCGGATGGGAAGAGATTAGCGCTACCTGGTGGCAAGGAGGGGTCGGGGTTGGCGGCCAGCTTGCGTAAGAGAGAAGAGACTGGCGCGACGTGACTGGGCCCGTTTTTTTTTGGGGGGGGGGGGGCGGAGGGGAGGGGGTGTTGCATTCCCCTTCCTGCTGTAATCTGGTGGCGAAGAGATTGTACTGTAATGCGGTGGTGAAACGTTTTACGCGTAGTGACGCTTAATTGTAATTAATTCGGCATAGTTATTTCCCCGCCCGCAGTTTCTTGCCATTTCCCGAAAAGATTGCTCAGGGATGGAAGATTTGCTACCCATGATTGTTGGGAGAGGGAAGGACACAGACGGCCCGAAGGGAAAAGAGGATCTGTGTGTGGGGTGACGCAGGTGTAGAAGGGACTAGCGTAACCTAACGCAGGCAGAATAGACAGAGAACGGGGGAGGGCTGAGAGAGAGGTGGGGTGGGGGAAGAGGCTGCCGATAGGGTTAAAAAAGAATTTTGTAGGATACGTGACTTAGTAGGGGAAGAAACGAGTCTTGGTCATGCTGCTTAGTGATTAAGGCCAGTAGTTTTCGGGCTTTTGTGACCGCACATTGCTTCTCCTCGTCAAAGGGTTCAAAGGGTTAAACGAGCGTTAACCACTCCTGGTCATCTGCCCGAAGCCCTAAGGCCCTATGTCTGCAACAGCCAGATTCCCAGGCGGCCACCCACCCAAGTATCAATCCAGCCCAACACGAGCCTTTACAACTGATGTTAAACAATCAGTATCAACAGGCAATTCATACAGTATAACAATACGAAGAGAAAACAACAAACAATAGATCACTTTTAATTATCTACCGATATCCGCAGCTTGACTTTGACTTTGACTTTATTGAGCTGAAAAACCCCAAAGATCATGCGCTCAGAACTAACCTACTTAACTAGCTTAACTTAACTTAAAACTATAACTATATCCGCATCTCAGCCCTCTTGTAACAATACAAGGATGCAGGAACACAACAATGTACAGCGGCTGTTCTCTGCACCGTTCTCAGCACTCGATTATTTTTTTAACGAAAGCCGGGTTACACGTCCCATTGTGTAAATTTAATGTATCTAGACACACGCTAGTGTGTCGCGCCAAGTTAGGCAACAAACATCACAACAAACATTACATCGATTCAATTGTCAGGTTGCAAACCATTGTACCGCGACGCGATAGCGTCAGTGTCTTATCAGGATATAAGCGTATCAGGATTTTCCTCAGATGTTATTTTGTTAGATTTTCAAAAGGCTTTCAGATTTGTGGTTCACAGCAAACTGTTTTACAAGTTGTCATCACTATGGATTCATTGGATATCTCCTATCTTGGTTCCAACCGTTTGTCCTCAACGAACCCAACATGTTGTCATTGGAAGAACTAGTTCGATTATGGCCCGTATCATTAGTGGGTTACCACAAGGATCTACTTTTGGTCCCCTTTTGTTATTTTTTGAACAACCTTTTTTTGAAGCCCACAAAATGCTGACGAAGAAAAAATTTGCTGTCGATTTAACGTTGCACAAAACTGTAACTGACGTCCAGGAAAAGCCACGCACTAACCGAGATTGAGAACGTTTCTAAATGGGCAATGAGTAGGCAACTGCTCATTTCTTATTATAATAAATGTTAACACGTTTCATATTGGAAGCCAAAATAAAAATGTTCCTTTTAACACAAAAAATGTTTTTTTTTCTGTACTGTGACGATTCACCGAAATGTTGCCATAGCGGAATGCAACGTGGGTTTGATTCCATCGAATTTTGAAGAATAAAGGCATACCTGATTTTTGTATTTGAGATTATTTGTGCATTTCTTACATTGGACCAAACATTTCAAAGAACCGGTAAGTGCAGCTCTTTGGACTCGTGGATCTTGCTTTAAATTAAACTGGATATTCGACGTCATTTTTTTCGCCGTGGGAATAATCCCAGTGTGGAATTCTTTGGCTGAGGAAACTGTAACTGTAACTGTAATCTGTTAAAAAGAGTTTTAAGAAAACTTTAATCCCTTTTTAAAAGACCAGACTATTGTACATTAACTTAGTTTATACCACGGCTTTGATGCCACGCCAACTCAACGCCATTCTAAACTTTTGTAGGTTAAATCCCGTTAACCGTGACCGTAAGTGCACGACATCGAAAAAAGTGTGGGTTATCAAGTTACCCCACACGTTTGCCGATAACCCACACTTTTGACACTTCCGGATCACGCGACCGGGAACGCACACACCAACAACCAAATACAGCCTCCAAATACGTAACGCAATAAAAACGTACAAAAGGAACGAAACGCGTTCAAACGTACTTAACTTGTCGGGATGTCCCGAATGAAATCTTATACCTGCTAACTCTAACACGTCTGGCTCATACCTAAGTTTATTCACTCCGTCTAACTCCCCCCTCCCACCTCCACAAAGTAAAATGGAATGACCTTCATTCATACCGATACACCTATTAGTCTATTACTACTATTTTGAAACAATTCTCGAACTACAAACGCACAAACTGAATTACTTACATATCCCGAATGTACAGCAAAATCATTTTATCCCTGCTGCCTCACATATCGAATTATTCGCTCCAAACAGCTTTGATAAACACGAGCAAGCTTCCAGCGTGAAACCTTGCCAAACGACGCCTAACTCCCACCGCCCTCCCTCCACAAACTTGAGCCAAAGGACTCGTCCATCTATCGTACACTTCCCCTCCACAAACTAAAATGGGATGACCTTCATTCATATCGAGATACTGATTGATTAGTTTTCTTGAAGCAATTTTCACAAAACACAAACACGTTTTAATTAAATACGAGTTAGCTTGACGTCCCAACCGTGGTATAAATTTGCAAAGTCTCGCCGGGCAAATCACGTAGCCGTGGGTTTGTAGTGGGTTCGTGGGTTCACCTTTTTTGTAGTGATTAAATATTAATTTACAATATTGTAAAAATGACGTCGAAACGCTTACGAAACCGGACGGAAAGCCAGATGGGGTTGAAAAGTGATGCATAAGTATACAGCTTCGCATTTTCTGGTCATCAAAATGGTTTTGCTGTACATCGTATGTTGAGGCCAACTTATAACAAGGCCAACGTATTATCGAGGCCAATTTATTACAAATAAGTTTAATCGTACGAAGATGATGTCGTCAATTCAGAAGTTAATCTGATAAAAACTGACCCGAAAATGTAATTCAGTTTCCAAAGCCACTTTTATTGCCAGGCGAATCGTAAAATAGGGAATGTAAAATATCCTGGAAGTAGTGACGAGACGGTTTCCTGCTTAGTTTGTTGGGCTACTATAGCCTGCACGTGCATGAGTAAATTTCTACCATCAACCCGAATAGAAGATAATATCCACCACTATACTGTCAGTTAAATTAGCATAATTGCGCGTTAGCAAGATATCCATCCCGGCCACAAAGTAATGGTTGACTAAAGTAATGATGAGTGGTCTTCTTTGCCTGGTTGATAGCTGAGGATTACCACCGTCGTCCATAAATCTGGTAGCGAAATGGTAGCGAAGTTTTGTAGACCTGTTCCTGAAAACATCAATAAGGAAGTCCGTAAGTGATAAAACTTATTCCAAGTTGAAAAAAAAATTAACACGTTTCTTAACTGCAAGGCTAGATGGTGCTCAAAAATTACAATAGAATCTTGCCCTTTTTTTTTGAAACCAGCTTCACGATTTCTGGTAAATTTGAACTTGAAGCTTGTGAATTTTCGTGTTAACATGGAACATGCTAACTTTTGTACTTTCCTTTTGTCGTGTGAAAATTATTTACATTTAACGAAGTTTTTCAAAAAATGAGTGGCACCATCTCTGATCGAATTGACAAAATGCGAGGTGCCATCCCTGATTCAACTGACAAATTCCGTGGGAAAATCCATACACGACGATTAACTATTTTACCATAGATGGTATCTTTCAATTTGCGAACGGTTTGCTAATGATATGAGCTCTTTACATCAACACTGTCAAATAAACAGGCTGTCGCAATTGCATCTCTCCCAAGGGATTGAGGATTCTGTTACGCATGTTGTATTCATCCGTCCGTACGAATAAAACAACCCAATTTTTATAAAATTTGGTACATCAAAGTTTACTCATGTAAAGTTATGTATCGTAAAAACTCATATTTCTTCAAAACTGGACGAAAATTAGGAGCGCAATTCAAGGTTGACAAAATGCAAATTCTTCGATATTGTTGGCATAATGAATATGCCGCATAGTGTAATTAATGGAATTTGTTTAACTTCAGGAGCTTACTTTTTACTTAGTTAGGCAACAACCATTACAACAAACATCACATCAATTCAATTGTCGAGGTTGTAAACCATTGTAACGCGACGCCATAGCGTCAGTGTCGTATAAAGTGAAGCATATATAGTTGGGCACATTTCAGGTACTTGGGAAAAATAATAAAGCGGTACAAAAGCTTAAATTGTGTTGAAATCAAGAGCAATGACCCACCTGACAAAATTAACTCGTGTAGGAATGCCAGCTAAGCTGATTTCAATGCAAAATCTGACCCTCAATAACGTTGAAAATGTGTAACTAGCTAGCTACTAGCTAACTAGCTAGCTAATGCTAGTCCGCTCATCCCCATGTTAATTTCCTTAGGCTGATTATTCATCGATACCGAGATAACGGGAAGGCTTCCAGCTATGAAATTGGACGAATGGCTGCAGTACGGTACGAACTGCGTATCTTTTATGGTTTGGAGCCTATGGGTGTAACGAGGATGGCGTGGGATGGCGCGTAAGAACGAAAATATTGTTATAACCATTGTTAGTATTGGCGGCATCGTCTTTCATTGGACAGCCAAAGTTCGGACAATGACAACCTGTATACTGACGTGCGTGCCGAAACACACACTAGTGTAGCACGATAAATCTCAACAACGTTGCCAAAGAAATTGTATTCACGTCCAATTCACGAAAAATAAATCAACTCTGAAAACAAAGCAAAATAAACAGAGCCAAAAACTGGTGAAGAGGCCACCAAGTTGAGAATGGTAGGCAAAAGGTAGTAGCAAATTGTTGAAAACCAATTTCTTGTTGACGTGCCAGTTTATTACACATCTGCACGGTAGCAGAGTTGAGTTTAATACACTATTTAAAAAAAAGGACTGATATCATATCAAAAACCAAAACTGGTAAAATGAGCCGCCAAGTTCCGAATGGTTTCGCCCTTCAAAGGAGTGATATCAACACTCCAAAACATTCGCCAACTTAATCGCACCGAATAATACTTTGGACGTTAAAATGAAAACTTGAACATTCCTACCGAAAATAGCAATGTTTTAGTTTTCATTTGACATTCGGACTATTAAGCGGTGCGATTAACTTGGCCAATGTTATGGTGTGTTGATATCACTCCTTTGAAGGGCGGAACCATTCGGAACTTGGCGGCTCCTTTTACCAGTTTTGGTTTTTGATATGATAAGAACTTTCTAGAAGCTTACAGTCTCAATTAACCGGTATGTTGGAAGCGTTTCCTATGACAACCGTTGCTATTTAGGCCGACTGCGCACTGAGCGACTTGGCCACGCAGCCAGGTCGCTGCAGCCAATGAGAATGCTTACCCTTTACGTAAAACCACGCACTAATCATTTTCATTTTTAACTTCATCTGGCAGCAAGCCATGCATCGCGTTGTCCAATTTTGTTGATGATATTTTGAAATTTGAGTGTAGCAATAACATTTCCCCAAATAGATTAAACTGTTGTTTGAAAGTTAAATTCTTTTTTTTTTATTCATGTGATTTCGCACCTCTAATAGATATAGGTACGTTGGATGCGATTCTGATGTAAAAAATATGAAGCCATATATATTTGCAGTTTAAACACTTCCTTATATTTCGCAACCGTTGTAGTATATACCATATGTACAACATGTCTAATGCATTGTGGGTCATTATAATTAATTATAAATATCATTGTGGGTCGGCCTGTTGACCGACCATGCCAATGTGAGTTGTTTATTTCAAATTTGTATATTACCACTCTGTTGAAAGCATCGCATTAATATATACTACAAACGTGTCGAAATATAAGCAAGTGTTTTAACTGCACGGGCGTCTGGCTTCACATTTTTTTTTTACATCTAACAGTTATAATTAAAGAATTATTATGTTTCGTACACACAAGCGGCATTTCTTAACATTTCCTACCAGTGGTGCACAGCTTGGGGTTCAGTAGGGAGCAACTCCAGACTGGCATTTGATTAAGGGGAGGTTATAAAATATTCCAACAGAGGGGGAATTTTTTCCCACAAATGTTTATTTTTTTCGTTAGTTTTTAGTTTTTCAGTGCGGGAACTCACTGGTTTAGGGTCGCTAAATTCAAATTTCCATCACTGGGGGGGGGGGAGCACCCCCTGCCCCCCTCCTCAACTAGAAGCTACAGTATTTAATAACATAATTTTCACAATTTTTTTTGTGGGGCGGATGGAACTCCTCATAGCCATTGGGTAGGGAGGGGGTGTTGGGAACCACTGATTGCTACTGTGCCCGCGCATTGCTTCTGCATTAACGGAAGAGCGTCCAAATTTTCCCCGAATTCCCAAAAAGGGCGCGTTTACGCAAGGACAATTTTTTCGCTGGTTAGCTTTTACTTGGTCAATACTAAATCTGCTGGCTGCTTCTCGCCTTTGTCGGAGAATGCGGCTTTCAAGTTTTCTATACGTAGTAACCATGGCAACAACGCGGAGGGCAAATTTTCTCCTCGTGCCTCGCGACACGACGTACGATGCTTGCAACATGACAGCGTCGATTTATGACAACAAAAAAAACAATTTTTACCGCAGTACAAGACGACGGACAGATTCCTGAATACCGGCATTCGAAGGATTGTCTTCGAATCGATAACTCCGAAATGGACGCCATGTTGAATTTTGAATTCTCGCTGCGAGTAGCTATTTATTCTACCGTCGTTTGATCACTGCAAGAAGCTGTTTTTTCAGCGAGAATAGCAAATTTTGGAAATAGCGTGAAATGGCAACACTGTTGTAGCAATGTTTAAAATGACTGTTGCACTTTGTTCTTGATCCGTGTAGTTATTTATAACACATTTAATTTGTTGTCTATTACCGCAAGCATTTAATAGAAACGGGAAATTCATCGTAAATAAATAACGGTTGCCTAGCAAATAGCTTTCAGCGAGCGAGAAGGTCTTGTTGCGTAAACGAGCCCTAAGCGTAGTCCAGCTTAATCGTCACATAATCGACGATTTTAGAGCACGACAAAGTCGGTACGCAAGCGTACTACATGTCTATAAGGCTGGCATTAAAACACTATAAAAGTTTTTTGACAATGTTCTTTTACGAACTCAATTCGGTGAAAGTGTTAGTTTGCCAGTGTGCGTAAACATTGGATTGACGAAACTTACTACGGTGAAACATGGACATATACATGAACAACCAAACCGTACCAATGTTGCAAACGGTGGGTCTAAGACCATCCGTGCGTAGCACGGGCTTCTCTAGTTATTAGTAAAGGCGGTAGTCTTTACCTCAACCTCCTATGTTAAAGCCTAAATTCCGACGCTTAATTTCTCCGCTGGCTTTCAATATTTTCTACTCAATTAGTATAATAAGCTTTGTTGGACGTGGTGAACATGTGTACGAACTTTTATTAATTTCCGATTTGACACATGGGAGATCTGGATTTGGGCTGGAATCGTGATTTTCATATTTGGCTTGTTGGGTTTCTTGTTGTTGGCACGACACGTTTCTGCTACGCTCTCCACAGATCAAACTATTTGTCCTATCAAGGACCGCGGTAGCGTTCCTTATGCAAGCCTCAGCATGAACTTCCATGTTAAACGTCAAACTTTGCACTTCTATAGTTTCCCCCAGAATTGACATAGACCAACGGAATTCGGTATTTGGGGTCGTGTCGTAACTATTTCACCGCATTACAAATTTTATTGACAACAATCGAACCGTTCGGCGTCCACAGCATATCCATTTCTTGTTGTTGTTGTTGTTGCTGTTGTTGTTGTTGTTCTTGTTCTTGTTGTTGGGACTCTTTGCCCTCCCCTGGAGAGCGAACCACTAAACCGATTTTCAAGTTCTATAGCTTAAAACGTAGGTCTGAGCAAGGCCTAGGGCCTTTGGTAGGCTATTTTAATGTAACTAAATATTCTTGACACGGAAAGCCAAATGGGCTAGAACGTTTGCTCTCACCTAGAGATCGAACCAATGAACCGATTTTCAATTTGTATAGCTTAAATGTAGGTATTAACACCGACCAGGGCCTTTTGAATACGATTTAGATGTGACTGCAGTATTCTCGTCGGCAGAGCAATTATTATTGTAGAGCACTGGGCAGAAATCATTAATGTTGTTTTGAGACTCTGCCCTCAAGTGGAGATAGAACCACTCAACCGATTTTCAAGTTCTATAGCTTAAAACGTAGGTATGGCCAAGGCCTAGAGCCTTTCGCAAGGTATTTTATTGTATTAATATTAAAAAAACGCTAAAGCGTATAAAATACGGATGTAAGCCTTAAAAAACTTAAAGCCCTAAAGGAACAGATATTAGAAAAAGACATGTAAGCCATCAGCGTCGCACTAATACGTGTAAAAGAATTTCCAGCGACCCAAAAAACAAGCTGGAGCTTCTTTTACACGTGTTAGTGCGACGCTGATGGATTACATGTCTTTTTCTAATATCTGTTCCTTTAGGACTTTAAGTTTTTTAAGGCTTACATCCGTATTGTACGCTTAAGCGTTTTTTAATACTAATAACCATTATTTTTTTCTTATTTCAGCAAGGATAACACAGAAAAGAACACTGTAATCACCTTAAAATAACTGTTATAAGAGAGCCTTTTCCATGGCTGATTCGTTTTATGTTGCTAAGAATGACTTGTGCACTAAATTAATTTTCATGTTTCTAGCTTGATCTGTAAGAATTTGTTGTCCGAGCCCCACCCCTCGGAGAGGCCAGGGGGGAAGGTGAAGGCACTTGGGGTTATTTCATAGGGGTTCATGGCTGGTTCGATTTTACTGTTAAGAAAGAATTCTGTACCAAATTTCATGTTTTTAGCTGGATTTGCATAAATTTGTTACTCCACTTAATGATTTCTGCCCAGTGCTCTCCAATAATAATTGCTCTGCCGACAAGAATACTGCAGTCACATCAAAATCGTGTTTAAAAGGCCCCGGTCGGCGTTACTATGTACATTTTAAGCTATTCAAATTGAAAACCAGTTCATTAGTTCGCTCTCTAGGTGAGACCAAAAGTTCTAGCCCATTTGGCTTTCCGTGTCAAGAATATTGGAGTTATATGAAAATAGCATGCGAAAGGCCCTAGGCCTTGTCCGTACCGACGTTTTAAGCTTTAAAACTTGAAAATCAGTTCAGTGGTTCGATCTCCAAGTGAGAGCAAAGAGTCCCAACCCCAACATTAATGATTTCTGCCCAGTGCTTAATTATAATAATTGCTCTGCCGGCGAGAATACTGCAGTCACATCAAAATCGTGTTCAAAAGGCCCTGATCGGTGTTAATACCTACATTTTAAGCTATAGAAATTGAAAATCGATTCATTGGTTTGATCTCTAGGTGAGAGCAAAAGTTTTAGCCCATTTGGCTTTCCGTGTCTAGAACATTGCAGTTACAATAAAATAGCCTGCGAAAGCCCTAGGCGATGTCCATACCTACGTTTTAAGCTATAGACCTTGAAAATCGGTTCAGTGGTTCAGTCTCCAGGAGAGGGCAAAGAGTCCCAACAACAAGAAGAAGAACAACAAGAACAACAACAACAACAAGAAATGGCCGTACTGTGAACGCCGAATGGTTCGATTGTTGTCATTAAAATTTGTAATGCAGTGAAATAGTTGCGACACGACCCCAAATACCGAATTTCGTTGGTCTATGTCAATTCTGGGCGAAACTATAGGCGTTCAAATTTTGACGTTTAACATGAAAGTTCATGCTGAGGTTTACATAAGGACCGCTGCCGCGGTCTTTGTTTCTTGACACGGAAAGCCAAATGGGCTAGAACTTTTGCTCTCACCTAGAGATCAAACCAATGAACCGATTTTCAATTTGTATAGCTTAAAATGTAGGTAGGCCTTTTAACACCGACAAGGGCGTTTTGAATACGATTTAGATGTGACTGCAGTATTCTCGTCAGCAGAGCAATTATCATTGTAGAGCACTGGGCAGAAATCATTAATGTTGTTGTTGAGACTCTGCCCTCACGTGGAGATCGAACCACTCAACCGATTTTCAAGTTCTATAACGAAGAGCTTATAACGAAGAGCCTTTCGCAAGGTATTTTAATGTATTCTTGACACAGAAAGCCAACTGGACTAGAACGTTTGCTCTATCCTAGAGATCGAACCAATGAACCGATTTTCAATTTGTATAGCTTAAAATGAAGGTATTAACGCCGACAAGGGCCATTTGAATACGATATAGATGTGACTACAGTATTCTCGTCGGCAGAGCAATTATTATTGTAGAGCACTAGGCAGAAATCATTAATGTTGTTGTTGAGACTCTGCCCTCACGTGGAGATCGAACCACTGAACCGATTTTCAAGTTCTATAGCTGAAAACGTAGGTATGGCTAAGGCCTAGAGCCTTTCTCAAGTATCAAGGACCGCGGTAGCGGTCCTTATGTGAGCCTCAGCATGAATTTCCATGTTAAATGTCAAACTTTGAACTCCTATAGTTTCGCCCAGAATTGACATACTAACGAAATTTGGTATTTGGGGTGGTGTGGTAACTATTTCACTGCATTACAAATTTTAATGACAACAAGCAACCCGTCTGGCGTCCACAGCATGACCATTTCTTGTTGTTGTTGTTGTTGTTGTTGTTGTACTTGTTCTTGTTGTTCTTGTTGTTGGGACTCTTTGCCCTCACCTGGAGAGCGAACCACTGAACCGATTTTCAAGTTCTATATCTTAAAATACACCAAAAGAGAACTTGACACACTAAAGGAGGGGAGCATGGCTTTCGTCTATACAGGTCTAAAACATGTACGATCCGAAATTTACCACCATTATTTGTTGGAGCCAGCTACATGACAGAGGATGGCCATAAGGCGAACTTACTAAACCAGATCTTTATCTCCAACACAGCCTGATAATGGGTGCTTCCCACCAATGCGGGATACCCGCAAAAACCCACTTTTTACCGACCTGCTAACTTCGGTTGAGTTCTCCCCTACACAGGTTACAGCTGTTCTTTTACGAATGAAACCAAGTCACTCTGTAGGACCCGACGGGTTTTCCGCTTTTTTTTTCATAAACAGGTGTGCTTTTCGATCGCCACACCACTTGCTCTTATTCTTAATCTCTCGTTGAATAATTGTGCTATTCCTAACTTGTGGCGTTCAGCGAATGTTGTTCCCATTTATAAGTGTGGTGACGCCTCAAATCCCCATAATTACCGCCCGATTGCACTTACCGTTGTGCCTTGCAAGGTCATGGAGACTATTATTCGTTTGGACATACTGTCTCGTTTTGAGATAGGTAGCTTGCTAAACAGTGACCAGTTTGGCTTTTTGCCAGGTAGATCATCGACACTGCAGTTGCTACTCGCCGTGGATTTGTGGACGAGCGCTCTGGATGAGGGAGCTCCCACTGATGTGGTGTACTACGATTTCAAGAAGACCTTCGAATCGGTGGTCCACTCCAAACAGCTTGCCAAACTCTCACGCCTTAATATTGGTGGAAAGCTGCTGGATTGGCTGGGTGATTTTATCGCGAATCGTAAGCAACGAATTTTCGTGGATTCCGTAGCTTCTACGGAACTATCAGTATCAAGTGGTGTACAGCAGGGTTCCGTGCTGGGCCCATTACTATTTGTTACATTCCTGAGCGACCTGAGCCCACCCGGCACGGAGTCCCGTCCTTGCTTTAAATTCGTAGATGATTTGAAATCCTGCACCAATATTACTAGTTTTCAGGATGGCTCTGCACTTATGGTTGACATCCAGTATATCCACCATTGGTCCATTGTTTGGCAATTGCCTCTCTCACTTGATACAAGTGGTGTCCTACATATAGGCGATTCGAACCCATCCTTCCAATACGCCCTTGCGACCAGACCATTGAAGCCAATGAACCCCGTAAAGGATCTTGGAGTTTGGTTGACACCCAACCTTAAAGTGTCCTTACACTGTTTGAAAGTCGCGTCAGCAGCATATCGAAGACTTGCTATTGTGAAACGCTGCTTCAAAGCAGCAAATTCTGTTACCCTTGTCAGGGCATTTGTGGTGTTCGTTCGCCCACTTCTGGAGTATGCTAGTCCGGTCTGGTCACCACATCTCCTAAAGGACGTGGATTGCTTGGATGCAGTGCAGCGCTCATTCACGCGTGGGCTCTCGGGATTCAGAGACCTTGAATCAGGTGAACGTCTCCGTAGGGCTGGTTTGGAACCTTTGGAGCTCCATCGTCTCAAGGCGGATCCCATCCTGGTCTTTAAAATCGTCAAGGGACTCCTACCAATTGACGTCCCCTTCTTCGAACGTTCAGCAACGGATAGGACTAGAGGCCACTCATTGAAGCTTCTTAGTCAGCAATCCCACACGGAGTGTTGAAGGAACTTCTTTGCACTGCGAGTGATTGAGCCGTGGAACTCCCTAACCGAGGAGGCTGTCTCTGCAACTACCGTGGCGGCTTTTAAGCGTATTTTGAACACCATGCCCTTGGCACGGTTTCTCAAGCGTTCTTACTGTTTAGTTTTTATCTATTTTAAATTTGTTTCTTTACATTTTAAACTCTTTTAGCTCTTTTTCTTTTTAAATATTTGACTTTTTTGTGTGGTGGCAATTGGCCACCCTCCTTTCCCTTTCCTTTTCCCTCGTCTGGCGATGCTAACGGGGACCTTCGTGTCCCTGGCAGGTCTAACCAAGTTGGTAAGGCAGGCGTGACCTTTTCCCCTTCACCCTTCCACCACCTCGTTTTGGCCATGCTTGTGTTGAATCTTTTTCTTTTAAATCTCTATGCCTTTCACCGTATCTTTTTGCCCTTGGCTCCTTAAGAGCTGCCTTTCTGTGTTTAGGCTGGCAGTCAGAGATTCTTTAGGATCCTTGCCAGACCTGTTGCTCCAGCAACAAATTGTTTTATTATTATTATTATTATTATTAAATGTAGGTAAGGACAAAGCCTAGGGCTAATGTAACTACAATATTCTTGACATGGATAGCCAAATGGACTATAAACTTTGCTCTCACCTAGAGATCGAACCAATGAACCGATTTCAGTTTCTGTAGCTTAAAATGTAGGTATTAACACCGAACAGGGCCCTTTGAGCACGATTTTGATGTGAACGCAGTATTCTCTTCGGCAGAGCAATTATTATTGCAGAGCACTGGGCAGAAATCATTAAGCGGAGTAACAAATTCTTGCAAATCGAGCTAAAACATGAAATTTGGTACACAAATCTTTCTTAACAGTAAAAATCGAACCAGCCATGGACCCCCATGAAATACCCCCAAGTGCCTTCAGCACCTTCCCCCCTCCCCAGCACCCCTCCCCCCCCCCCCGTGCCTCCTCCCAGGGGCTTGGGCAACACATTTTTACAGATCAAGCTAAAAACCTGAAATTTGGTGCACAAGTCATTCTTAGTAGCATAAATCGATTCAGCCATGGAACCCCGATGAAATACCCCCAAAGGAGCCCCACCGCCCCCATGTGCCCCCTCACTGAGGTTTGACCCGCAAATTTTTGCTAAAAGCTTGAAATTTGATAGACAAGTCATTCTTAGCCGTAGAAGTCGAACAAGCCATGGAACCCCCAAACGGCCCCCAGTGCCCTCCTGTGCCCCCCTCATTGAGATTTTATCAACAATATCTTGCAGATCGAGCTAAAGCGTGAAACTTGGCACACAATTCATTTTTAGCATTACAAATCAAACCAAGCATGGAACCCCCACGAAATATCCCAAGGGGCCCCCTAGCGCTCTCCTGTGCCCTCTGTCTGATGCTTGACCAACAAATGATTACAGATCGGACTAAACGCTTGAATTGAGGTACACGAGCCATTCATATAGTACAAGTAGAACTATCTAAGGAACCCCCTCCAGATAATCCACAAGGCACCACAATGGTCCCCCCTCCGTGCTCCCTCCTTGAGGCCTGACCAATAAATTCTTGCAGATAGTGCTAAAAGAATAAAATTTGGTAAAGAAGTCGTTGTTAGCAGTAGAATCAAACTAGCTATGGAACTTCTGCGAAATCCTCCAAGGCCCTCAGTGCTTCCCCCCTATTCCCGCTCCATGAGGTTGATACCCGAAAAATTCTTGTTGATCGTACTGAAAGCATGCATTTTTGAACACCAATCATTTCTAGCAGTAGAAATTGAACCAGCCACGGATCCCCATGAAATACCACCAAAGCCTCCTCCAGCATCCCCCCACTCCTGTACACCCCATAAAGCTTCAATGACCAACAAATTCTTGCTGAACGTACTAAAAACATGCATTGTAGCAGTGGAAATGGAAATACGTATGGAACCCCATGAGATACACCCACCACCCAGTGCTTCCCTGTGTCCTCTCCATGAGGTTGTTGATCACCAAATTCTAGTTCGATTTGTACTGCTAAGAATGACTTGTGTACCAATTCACGTTTTAGCACGATCAGCAAAATTTGTTGGTCATTGATGCTTCATGGGGTACACAGGAGGGGGATGCTGGGGAGGCTTTGGTGGTATTTTTTATGGGGATCCATGGCTGGTTCAATTTATACTACTAGGGGTGATTGGCGTACCAAAATTCATAGTATCAAAATTCGTAGTAGTACAGGTGAGTGTGGTATAGGGGGACAGGAAGGGGCCTTAGGGGTGTCTCGAGAGATTCCATAGATTGCTCGATTTATTAGCTAAGAATTGATTTGCGTATCAAATTTCATGGCTTTTAGCTCGATTTTCATAATTAGCCCAAATTCTGGCCCGTAACAGTTGTACTACACCTGAAAATCGAACCAACGAACCGATGCTCAATTTTACAACATAAAACATACGTATGATGAAGGCCTGTGACCTTTTAAACGCTATTTTAATGTGACTACAATTATTGTTGTTGTTCTTCTTGGGGAAATTTTGCCCTCACGTAGGGGTCGAACCAAAGAACCGATTTTCAGTTTTATAGTTCTTAAAATTGAGTATTAAAAAGGCTCTATTATAACAGTTATTTTCAGGTGATTGCAGTATTCTTTTCTGTGTTATTCTTGCTGAAACAAGAAAAAAAATGGATATTAGTATTAAAAAATGCTAAAGCGTATAAAATACGGATGTAAGCCTTAAAAAATCTTAAAACCGTAAAGGAACAGATATAACAAAAAGACATGTAAGCCATCAGCGTCGCACTAAAAAGTGTAAAAGAAGCTCCAGCTTGTTTTTGGGTCGCTGGAGATTCTTTTACACGTATTAGTGCGACGCTGATGGCTTACATGTCGTTTTCTAATATCTGTTCCTTTAGGGCTTTAAGATTTATTAAGGCTTACATCCGTATTTTATACGCTTTAGCGTTTTTCAATACTAATAAAGCTGGTTCGTAGCTCTTTTTACAGGTTTTGCACTGTAGATGTGCCCTTTCCATAAGGCTTTTTCTAATTGGCCAAGTGGTTTAGGGGTTCGGGAGCTCTAAATTACCAGGTTGATTGTTTTACATTGTTTTGAACATTGTCATTATTCAACGATGCCAAACGGTAAACGCCAGCTGCAAGACGTAGACTGAAGGTTAAAGGGTTTGTTTACATTAGTTTGTGCAAACTGTAATTGATAAAGATACAAAACATTAAAACAAGCTAATCTAAACTGCATGGTACGCCAAAGTAGCACGAATTAGAAAAAAAAACAAAACGAGCTCGTTTGATACTTAAGGTAAGGTTTAACTGAACCGAAGTCAAAACAGCAAAGGAATACAACATAAACTTTCCTGTAAGGTTTCAGATACTGCAGCGTTGCTATATTGTTTAGTCCACGTGAAACCTTACTGCTGTATCCAACCATTAAACACATAAGTACAATTATAACCAGAGCCAAAATCTAAAACATTTTCATGCCCAAACAAAGGAGGATTAATGTTAGGCTGCAGACTCGACTATTCTTGGCTAAATTTGTTCAGTGTTCTTCAGTGATGTTGTCCGTTCATTCCGTTCATCAAATATCATATATCATTTTTCAAGATTTTTAGGCACTTTTCCAGGCATGGAATTTCCCTAATACTTTCCCGGATAGTTCCAGGTTTTCAAGGAATCACACGAACCCTGAATTACCTGTAGAGCTGTGCTAAGCCCACTAATACGATTTGTTTTTAAACATTTTCCAGCGATGTCGTTTAGTCGATAAAATGCACCAATCAATAGCTAACGCATCGTACGTCAAAGTAAAAATGGTAAAAACATTTGAGTACAGCAGTAAGGTGTCACGTGGACTAAACAGTACAGCATTACTGCAGTATCGGAAACCATACACGAAAGTTTATTTTGTGTTCCTTTGCCGTTTTGACTTCGGATCAGTTAAACCTTACCTTAAGAATCAAACGAGTTCGTTTTTGTTTTCTGATCAAATATAGGACGAAGAACCTAATTATAATAAAAGAACTTTTGAGAACTTAGTAAAAGTCATCCTTTATAAAAGTTGGGCTATTACACTGTCACTTACAAGAGTTCTTTGTTAAACAACTTTTACAGCGTAATGCCGGCCTTAGTTTGAAGATGCTTGCCTTTTTTTTTTGATGCTGTGAGAGCAATTTGGTCAATGGTTGCTGTTCTTTCGTCGCAAAATATCATGGGATATGACGACAGTAAAGAACTGTTCTAAAATTGTGAATTTTCTTTTCTTACTTTTTCTTTTTCTAATTAGGTTACTAACAAGTGATTAATTTCTAGTAGGGAAATCCGGGGAAAAGTGGATACGCGGGGCAAAGAGGATGATGGGCATTGCAAGAAAAGTACCGCTGCTAGAGCGCTGTTGATTTTTTTTTTTTTTAGCTACAGCACTACTATATATAAGTGACGTCATGTTAGTTTGATAATTTGACACTAGAGGGATCAGTGTGTGGCACGTCTTTCAGCTTTCAATGCAGGTTGGAAAAAAAAATCGTCAGCGGGGAAAACGTGTGATATCTTCGAAGCTGTGTCACCGAAAGATAATTATGGTGTCATTTCGAAGAAGAATTCTTGAAGAATAACGTAGTACTATAATTTAGTTTGAAAATTTATGTATAGTTTAAGGACGAAGTAAAACAGGATGAAGGTGCACAGTGGGGCAGAGTGGATTACGTATTGTTAGGTGTTTTCAGTCAGGGTCATCCATGCAACGAAAGAGATTTTTACCTATTCGAAATTTGGTTGTTTTCTGTTGTAGAATGGTGCGTAATTATGTAAAGAAAGCTCAGGATAATGGACTGAAGATGATATGAAAGTAGCTATTGAAGAGGCTAAAAACCTTTGTGGCACGATTTTCGTTCTACCCGACAAATCCCAAAGGCCCTATGTCTGCAGCGCATTTTGAAACTATTAATACTGTAAAATGGTATTGGTCAATTTTCTTTTCTTGAAAAAGAAATGTTTCTTAAATCGTTACCAGTTTTCAGGTTCGCTAAGTCTGATAGTTCTGCCACAGCAGGCACTTAAACAAACAGCATCCACTTTACCCCGGCTTTCCCTCCAGGAAGAACTGGAAGCGTTCTTCACTGTTGGGTGGGATGAGGGTCACGGGGGATGGAATGAGGCAGAAAATATAAAAGCGAGAAAACACTGTCTTTTAATTGCGCTCTTAAAAGTTTTATTGAGGAGAGTTGTGGATCAAACCAAAGAAAGTCTCGTCGTGTGCTGGTTTGTCTGTCTGTCTGTTTGTCTGTCTGTCTCCTGTCTCCACGATAACTTTTGAACCCATTTTCCAGTTAATTTCAAATTTTCCACATGCATTCCATGCCCTATTTCTGGATTTAGGTTCGTGTATCAACAAAATTTGTCAATGGTTTTCGGAGATTTGACTCTCAAATGCCAAAAATAATGAGACATCGCGATGAACAAGCACATGATTAGTTATATTCATTATTCAGAATTTAAAGTAAACAGAATGAGTCGGTATAAAACGACGCCTAAAAGCACGCACGTATTAAAGGTACATTCCTCCCGACTTGCTTTCCTGAATGGCTAAATTTTGCAACATTACTTCAGATGTGTATAAACGTTGCAAAGGTATTGATTTTCCCACGTTTCCCCTTGCAAGAAACGGGGTTGCTACATTCACTCTAACGGGTGCAAAATTGTAAATGTCGCAAGAGCTATTTCGAATGGGATGCTGGAAATTAGTGAGAAGGTATGTCCCTTTAAGACCACAGATAAACTGGTACACAAATTCAACTAATGTGCCACCCTTATGAGCCTCCAAGCTTTTTTTAAATTTTTTTTTTTTACTTTAATGTAGCTTACCTCACGCACTCATTTTTTATTTTTCATATAGCATTTTGTTTGTTTTGCGTTTATGGAGCACGAATCCAAACTGCGTTATCTGCCCCACGTCGATGGGAGGGACAATTTAGCTGGAGAAATCCAAGCGGAAAACCCTGTATCTTCAATCGACATGAGAATTTTGTTTTGTGCGTTAATAACACAACATTGGCCGACATGTTTTGATTACAATAAAGAACACGAAGACGTAAGGACGACACTTAAGGAAGGCTTATTCGTGTTCTTTTGCTGTTTTGACTTTGATTCAGTTAAACTTTGCCTCCAACACCAAACGAGTTCGTTTTTGTTTTGAAATAACGGAGTGGAGTTTAATATCATAATAGAACATCTCTTTGATAATTGTTGGTGTCTACAAAGGGTCTTAAAAGTGGATGTCTCATGTCTCAGACTGCGACATACAAGCGAGTGTCAATATGTCTAATTGGCAGGATGATTTTAAACTGGTTTAGGGTGCGTATTGTTTGTCTGAATTTTGTCAAGTTCCGCACAATTAGATTTTTCAGAGCTGGGACATTACTGGTCGTAAAACAACCAGTCCGCCTTAAAGCCTTAAAAACAAAAACAACCACAATGACATTCCGGACCGACCAGGCCCTAATTAAGCCTAAATGATCATCCGTTCCGGCCCAAATTAAGCCCTGGTGTAAAATAAGCAACTCCGACTATGGTTTACGGAGTTTGTATTTTTTAAATGCTATTTTCAACTCGAAAGGTACTTAACTTTTCGTTCTAGAGCTGTAAGCAGTTTCCGTATATTACTAAATATATATAGGTATGTGACAGTAGTACAAGTGTGGCATTGCAACTCTGAAGCAAGAAAAAACGGTTTGCAGGATGAGTTCGTTTCAGTTATTTTTCCGTTAAATCATTGTATCGCTCCGAGAAGTACGAGAACATAACCCCGGGACCCACATAAGACGCGTGGTGCACGTTAGATATAAAGTATTTCTCTGTTTGGCGACGCTTTGCCAAATTCGTTTGATGATATTTTAAAAGTTCAATTTGATATGCCTACACCTAATACTGTTAACAAATTACGTCATTATCAGCACACCAGTGTTGAGAGGGGAAGGTGTGGGGATAACGTCTCTGGACCAAAGAAGAAAGATAATTTAGGTAGGACAAGAAGCACAATAGGCCATTTCACGTCGCAAACGTACTTTCGTTTCAGGCCAAGGATTAAACGAAGGAGACGGCCATGCTGGAGGAAGTGACGTCATATTCACTCCACCTGTCGTACATGGCCTTCGAAAATCCCCAAGCCAAAATCAACCAAACTCAACCAGTCTGGAGGCAGAGTGGAGTTTGCTCTTGGGCATTCTGTGTGTTAACGGTACCAAACTGCCTCCAGATGGATGAGTTTGGTTGAGTGTGGATTGGCAGTTATTGAAGGCGTCCATAGACGCAGCTTGCTTTTTTACTAAGTAAATGCTTTTTCTGGTCGTTTTTTTTTAATGAATTTGTGGTTTTTATTGTGGCAACAACGGCTAACAAATGTAAACAGAAATCTTTTATTTTTTAAAACTACGTTGTGTGCAAATCCACCAGTCACATGCTTCCTTGCAGCACTCTGATTGGCTGTTCGGGGGGGGGGGGGGAGGCTACTTTGGCGGAAGTGGTGAGTTCGACGTCATACCACGGTGCGAATCAGTATTCTTCGAAAAACAATACTTCTGGAAATCGGGAATGAACCATCTTCTCTAGTCGTTCCATCTTCGTCTCTGGACCACGGTCTGTTCAATACAATGTGGAGTTTGTTTGTACGTGCGACTGCTTCCCCAGTGCCAACGCCACAGTTAAGGGACTTGCACACAGATGTATCGTGGGTATAGTCAAGGGGTTGCGGGAATTCCAAATTAACTTAAATTGATGAAACAAGGCTAGTAGTCGTGGTTCAGTTTTGGTTATGTTTTAATTTTAAATATGAGCGATAGTATGCTCAGGCCCGCCTGACGTTCAAAGCCGACACTAATCTTGGCTTAGAGCTCTAAATGGAATGTCAACTACATTAGGCTTATTTGGGACAGGTTGGATCGGTTAGTTTTGGGTTATTTCATGTTTTGACAGCTAGACTAAGTAGCTACGGGGTTGCAGTGCTGAACTAACAACAGGGTTGGACAGGTTTGAGTTTAAGTTCGGAAATTGGGAAAATCGGGAAATAAATTCTAATTAAACGGCCGAAATTACCTTTGGATCTGGGATGGTTGGAGGGCAGAGGCGGATGAATTCTGGGGATAACACCTAATTTTTGGGAGTACCAGCCAGAGGACCAAGCGAGCACGAGCCATTACAACTGATGTTAAACAATCAGTATCAACAGGCAATTCATACACTATAACAATACGAAGCGAAAACAACAAACAATAGATCACTTTTAATTATCTACCAATATCCGCAGCTTGACTTTGACTTTATTGAGCTGGAAGACCCCAAAGATCATGCGCTCAGAACTAACCTATTTAACTAGCTTAACCTAACTTAAAACTATAACTATATCCGCAGCTCAGCTCTCTTTTAACACTACAAGGGTTAAAGGGTTAAAGGGTTAAAGGGTTTAACGAGCGTTAACCACTCCTGGTCATCTGCCCGAAGCCCTAAGGCCCTATGTCACTACAAGGATGCAGGAACACAACAATGGACAGGGGCTGTTCTCTACACCGTTCTCAGCACTCGATTATTTTTTTAACGAAACCCGGGTTACACGTCCCATTGTGTAAATTTAATGTATCTAGACACACGCTAGTGTGTCGCGCCAAGTTGGGCAACAAACATCACAACAAACATCACATCAATTCAATTGTCGAGGTTGCAAACCATTGCACCGCGACGCCATAGCGTCAGTGTCTTATATCTTGAAGCATAGTTGGGCACATTTCAGGTACTTGGGGAAAAATAATAATGCGGTACAAAAGCTTAAATCGTGTTGAAATCGAGAGCAATGACCCACCTGGCAAAAATTAACTCGTGTTTGAATGCCAGCTATGCTGCTTTCAATGCAAAATCTCACTCTCAATAACGTTGAAAATGTGTTACTACCTAGCTAGCTAGCTAGTCCGCTCATCTCCATGTTAAATCCCATAGGGTGATTATTCATCGATTCCGAGACAACGGGAAGGCTTCCAGCTATGAAACTGGACGAATGGGTGCAGTACAATACGAACTGCGTACCTTTTATGGTTTGGAGCCTGGAGGAGTAACAGGAGTGGCGTGGGAGGGCGCATAAGTACGAAAATATTGTTATAACCATTGTTAGTATTGTCGGCGTCGTCTCTCATTGGACGGCCAAAGTCTGACAATGAGAACGTGTGCCTAGGCACACACTAGTGTATCACGATAAATCTAAACAACGTTGCAAAGAAATTGTATTCACGTCCAATTCACGAAAAATAAACTAAGTGTAACAACAAAGCAAAATAAACAAAGCCAAAAGGAGGCCACCAAGGTGAGAGTGGTTCGGCCCTTCAAAGGAGTGATATCAACACACCAAAACTAACTAAATACAACAAATTACAACAGAATTAAAACCAAACCAAAAACCAATAAAGAGTTGACTAAGTTGAGGATGTTCGGCCTATAGGCAAAAGGTAATAGCACATTGTTGAAAACCAATTTCTTGTTGGCGTGGCACTTTATTACTCATCTGCACGGTAGTGGAGTTGAGTCAATACGCAATTAAAAAAAAAAGAGTGATATCATATCAAAAACCAGAACTGGTAAAAGGGGCCGCCAAGTTCCGAATGGTTCGGCCCTTCAAAGGAGTGATATCAACACACCAAAACATTCGCCAACTTAATCGCACCGGATAATACTTTAGACGTTAAATGAAAACTTGAACATTGCTACCGAAAGTAGCAATGTTCTAGTTTTCATTTAACCTTCGAATTGTTAAGCGGTGCGATTAACTTGGCGAATGTTTTGGTGTGTTGATATCACTCCTTTCAAGGGCCGTACCATTCGGAACTTGGCGGCCCCTTTTACCAGTTCTGGTTTTTGATATGATACTTTTTAAACGGCAAGTTATTTTTCACCATAATAATTACTGAAAACGGGCAACATTGGTAACATTTCAAAGCATCAACATTCATTACAATATGCCACCCATTGTGAAAATTTAAATCCCCTCCGTTAAAACTTTCTTTAAAATCTGTTGTTTCAGCGGTATATTTCTGTTTGCTTGTGGAGATGGTTAGTTTCCATGTTGGATGCACCGACAAGCGCACTAACTGAACGGCAAACAAACAAAAAAGGATACAGTTTTTTTTTTCTGAGGATTTTTTTTTGGGGGACGTGCCTTATTTTGGTCTAATCGGTGTTAAGGATCATCGAAAACGCCTTTGTTTAAACGTTTTTTATTTTTATTTTATAGATTTTATTCATGATTCAGCCCCAATGCAGGGGTGATCTTGTGCACCGACTTCCGACAAGACCGGCACAACAACCTCCAACATATTACGTAATCTCTTTTGGAATATCTCCATCAATCGACAAATCAAACAAATCCTCGAATACCAAATCCGAAGCCATAATAGAACACTACACGCAAAAGTAAACTTTTTTACTCCGTGCTACTCCGTGCACTACACCATTGTTCGAGTCACGTGCTTCTTCTTTGTCGGCTTAAGATGCGGACATCAGTAGATAAATAAGTTATTGCCTGCTTCCCTCGTGCAAAGAACTAACAATCGCTCGAGCCTGCGGCTCTCGACATTGTTAGTTCTCAGCACTCGGGAATCAGGCGATAACGTATATATAAAGAACTGAATTATGGCATTTAGTCTTTTCGTAAGTGTAATGTGAGAAAAAATATTCGGTTTAAAAAATAATACTGAAATGCGTTGATTCACCAGTGGTAGGCTAGTTCGTGGTAGCACACCCTAACTCATTTTTTCTTGTGATAAATTCATTCACGAAAACTGAATAAACTTCTCTCGAGTCATAAAAGTCTTTGACTTGATATGATCTCACCAAAACAAAACTTGTTAAGGATTCCCGCCAAGCTTTGAAGTCGTGATATGAAACGCCAAGCTCTTTCACCAAATTAATCCCATTGAGTAATAGTTCGAAGTGTGCTTATTGCACAATTTTCAAGTACTTCACGTAACGTTTAGTCTTTTCTGTGGGATGGACTTGGCGTTTGATATCATGATTTAAAACGGCCGAAAAGTTTGGCATGAATCCTTAACAAGTTTCATTTTGGGGCGATATCACATCTTTTTAATCAAAATTGACAAGGTCCATTTCTTTTTCTTATCAATTACAAGATGAAAAGTTGAATCCAGGTCAACTGTCCTTTTTAATTTGACGTGTCACACGTCGAATTAATGTGGCTGTGCCAAAGGAGGGACCTCGAGCAAATCGAGTAAGCCACATCCCTTCCAAAACTATATATATGCAGTTGTTCAATTCTGATGCGTGGAACATTTTCAGGTTAGAAGGCCAAAATGTTATTTGCTAAACAGAATTAACTATCTCGATTTAAACTTGGCTAACCTCTAACGAGGTCTTTCCATGCGAAACCGTCGTCCATAGTACCGAAATTAGTGATAACGTCAGTGTACAGGTGTGCTCTAAACAAAAATTAGCAAAAATGACGGTGGCCTGGCTTTTCAACTTCGGGGAAATGAGGGCCGAGGGTGAAAGAAGTACATTTAGCAACGGTACGTCGTAGGGATGAAAAATATTTGGTGTTAAAAAAATGCGATTTGAAAAGCGCAACTCTAGACTGAGTAAGTCGATGCTTAGTAATAGTGACAGCCAATGAGAATATGTCTCATTTCTTATCGACCTCCAACATTAACACGTACGGCGTGTTTAGTATGTGTACCCTTCTGCCACACTTAAAATTCCGATAGAAATTGGAGGAAGGTCTTAGATGAGCGGAAATTTCGACTTCATGTTAGGCCTGTTTTCGTCGGTCAAGGTTCAGTTTATGACCGAGAAAAAAAAACATATTTGGACGGAAGGAGGAGGGAAACTGAGAATTACGTCAACGTTTGCTTCGCCTTAAATATCGCTGAATTGCGTGTAAGACTGTCGTCGGGGGGTGGGTATTTTTTTTGTCTATTTTCAAAACTTGATTGTTATAAATAAATCTTTATAGGCTACATATAAAAAATTAAGCAGCCAAGCTTAAAGAAAAGCTGGCTACATGAAATTGTGTTGTTCCAATTTCGTGTGGTTATTTTATCGCTTGGTAATACACATAAAAAGAGTGAATAAATGAAATCAACCTTACATACCCTCAGTGCAGAACGATGCCCCCCTCCCTAATTTAATGCTGAATTTACTGCAAAGTAATGTGCCCGTAGATTTAAAAAGTGTAAAAGCCCGATGAAAAGGAACGATGCGGATGGAAGCTGTGAAGCAATGAAACATTCAGGTTTTTTTTAACACAAAAATAATAGCGTAAGATGAGAACTCGTCATCTGGTCGCTTCTTACATGATCTCATGATCACTTATTTGCCGTATTGTAGTTGCAAAAGTTAGGAGATGAATTTTTTTTATAAGAATTTTTAGTAGGTATGATGTAATTTTTAGTAGGTATACGTCAACAGCACATTTCTGTCCTTCTACAGTATTTCTGTACCAAACAACACGTCGATGTTAGTGCATCCTTGTTTAAATTTTGCCGGGGTTTAGTTAGTTTCCATTAATTAGTAAAGGCTAAGGTTTGACCCCAACCAACCATCTTAAAGCCGAAATTTCATTGCCTAATTTTTCTGCTGTCTTTTAATATTTTCCACTCAAATTTAGCGTATAACTTCGTTGGTCATGGTGGAAATTGTCCGAACTTTTATTAATTTCCGATTTGTCACATCGGAGATCAGGACTTGAGCTGGAATCGTGATTTTCATATTTGGCGTCTTCTTGTTCTTCTTGTTGGCACAAGACGTTTCTGCTACGCTCTCTACAGCGTATTTGTCCTATAAAGTTGGTTCTTAGCTCATTTTACAGGTATTAGTCTGTATACAGATGCCCTATAGATGTGCCCTTTCCATAAAGCCTTTTATAATTAGTCAAGTGGTTCAGGGGTTAGGGGGCTCTAAACCACCAGATTGATTTTTTTACATTGTTTTAAACATTGTTATTATGCAGCAATGCCAATCAGCAAACGCCAGCTGCGAAACGTAGACTGAAGATTAAAGGATTTATTTCTATACTGGTTTGTGCGAACCGTAATTGATAAAGATACAAAACATGAAAACAAGCTAATTTAAAATGATTGATGCGCCAAAGTAGCACGAATTACAAAACAAAAACGAGCTAGTTTGATGCTTACGGTAAGGTCTGACTGATTTTATCATGATAGGACGGAGGTTAACGTTATTGTTGATTCTTGGCAGGGGGCACATTAGCGTGTGACTACTGTTGTTTGTTACTCTTAGCGCAAAAAAAAAATAAACACACAGTAGTTAAATATACAAACTCTGGATGAGTACTGTACGCAACTAAAACGAAATTGAACAAGGTCATTCATTTGAGTTGAGAGGTTAAATTCTATTTTCTTCGTGCCCATATTTTTACCAGCATGGTAAGTTGATGTTGTAAAATACCTTTTCAGTATTGCCAATACTATTCCCAACTGTTCACCAAAATCAATACGCAATAAAATTTCCAAACCGAGATGACCCGATTTAATCATTTGGTAACATACAACTTGCACCTAGAGAGCTACGAAAAGGGCTAAAGATGCTATCTTGACCTGCTCTCGATTCCTAATCGATGGCCGTAGGGCTAAACGGACGGACAACTCTGACCCTTCCCTGGACATGTTCTAGCACATTGATATCTTCTGTTTATCACGTTCTCCCGTTAATTCAGTAAAAAACACCTGATCACCTTAATGAAATCTAATTTTGACATGTTGACGAAGACTTACAAAATCTATGTATGTTGCTGTTGTTAAAAATAACGTAAAGAAAGCCAGATCTGGTCACGTTTCATACGGTGTTACATAGCAAGATGAATATTAATGCAAAACACGCTAATGTTAAAGAGCAAACAAGGCTTCAAACAAAACAAGTCTTCAAAATAAGGCTTCAAAGAGCCTTATTTTGAAGCCAATAATACTGTTAAAGAGCAAAATAAGACTTCAAACAAAAAACAAAACAAACTAAAAAGCATAAACTCACAGAGAAAACATTTTGTAAGGCGAAGTTCTCTTAAAGGACCCCAGAATGTTTGTCCTTTAGTCTGTTGAACCATGTTGTTCGGTAACAATGCGGTGCACCAGCTTCAGTTGATCTCGTGGCTTAGCCCTAACCACAGAAGAAACTTTCATGCAAAGCGACGCGTTACCACGTGCTGACAAGGTCAAAATGGCTGGAGTCATATGGTTGGTGTTGAGTTTGTCAATCATTTTGACGTCTTTCTTACATCGTCCCCAGTCGCGTTGCGGCGGCGAGCAACCAGTCTGGTTTGGCCTTTAGTCTGTTCGGAACCAATGCGGTGCACCAGCTTCGCTACTTGATCGACTTCGGCTGTTATACCGCATTGTTACCGAACGCCGTGGTTTAACTGCTACTTGAACGATGACGGTTGCTTTCGAAATCTTTAACAGTGATGCGGTATGACAATAAACGTGTAATTAATTACAAGACGGAGAGCCAAATGGGCCCGATTAGTGATAAATAAACGTGTATACAATGTGTAATATTTTGGTTTACGTTTCATTCGAATTGAAAAGTTTAACACTGAATTAATTAAGAATACTGAAAATATTTTCTATGACGTGCTAAGAGTTCTGTTGTTATGATGTGTTTGTTGTTGTCTGATGGGCCAGTTTCTTATTTCTATTGTGCGCCGAAGGGGCGTTTTGGAATCGACCAAGAAGGCACCGAATCACGTGACTGGTCATGGGAGCGCTTCGGGCCGTGTTGCGTTTCTGTCGTGACACTAAAAGGTTCTTGTAGATTTTTTTTAGATTTGTGTGGCCTTCTCTCGATCCAGGGTCGATTCTGTGGGTCCTGCTGTTGGTGTGACTGTCACCAGGGCTGGTTTAGACTGTACAGTGTACAGTGTACAGAGTAAGATAGTGTTTAGGATTGAGCGCTTAGCACTGTATTGGCTACCTATGGGCTCACTAAGAATATAGTAAGTTAATTCAAGTAAATCAAAAGGACATTCCTCCCAGCGCCATTTTCTCGATACTCCACATCAAGTACGACCCCAAAGTTTTATTTACTTACAGTTAGTCAATCCCTAGCTAAAAATCCGTTTTAAAATGTGGCATCTAGGAGAATTTCTGTTGAATATTGGAGAACTTTATTTATTGCGTGACGCACGTGTATGGTCCTTTGCGCTCCTACAATGACCATGACGTTTCATCTCTGTGTGTGCATGTACTAATTTGCTAATAATTATCATGAGATAACAAATCTAAATGACTTATGCGGTAAAAATTATAATTATTTATGCAAATAGATCGCCGAAGAAAAATTATAAGCTACTAACCTAAAAAATTATTAAGTGCGATTTTAAAATGCGAAAATCATACCGGTTTGTGGCGACACAATTAATGCGTCATGCTGGTTCGTCTATTAGGCGCAATGCCAACTGAGATAGTAGCTGCGTTCTTCGCTACGAGGAACGCAGGTACTATCTCAGTTGACCTTGGCGATGGTAACATGGCGGATGCGATCGGCGCGTGGCTGTTATAAGGCAGGCGGGATGTTGCTTTAATTCAGCGGAACATGGAACAAAGCATGGCCAGAGCGTGGACTAAAATGTATATTTCTAATGCGCCTTTTTTTTCACAAACAATATTGGACGGAGAATGGCAATAAATTTGATAAACAAGAGCGTACCATTAAGCAAAAACAAAAAAGCCAACATATTAAATGAACAAAAAACGACTTCGTCGTTTAGGGAAAAAAAAAAGTATTAGAGCTCGTATGCCCATGGAAGTCACAGCTGTGAAAATATACGCATATAAAAACGCATTAGGGTTCACTCGAACGAAGCAAACTATAATATAAAATACAATCGCAGGGAACAAGGAAAGCACATCACAAAGAAAAGAGCCCGCATGTTTCACAAATTAGAAATGCGCACGCAAAATAAACACAGCAATTCACATGAAACAGCATTAAAACATAAAACAACAAATACAGACAAAGCAAATACAAATTGGGACATACTAACCTCCAAGCACAGGCATACACCCATATGCGTAAGCACATATTTACATTTAGAACAATCATTCTTTTACTCAAAGTCTTATCGCGCCTCGCGATTGCTTTCGGCTCGAACTACAAACAGTACCTTCCTAAACCACCGAACAGATCGAACAGAACGCACCACTGCTAGAGACAGTTTGGCTCCAAACTTGACGTCGCGCGTGCGCAGTAACGTTGCGTCAGTCGTATAGTACCTTCCGAAACTGCAATTTCAGCTCAGCAAAATCAACAAGCTCAACAGAGAACTCGTTACGTCATACCTTCAACGTGACCAGACGTGGCTACTTGATTGGACCAGGCTGGGTTAACGGATGTGACCAGGCACGAGCAATGCCAAATTGCAAACCATCTCGGGGTGGTTGCGGGTGTGTGCCTGTGGTGGAGCTTTTGAGCATGCGCAAGGTACCGGAAACAGACTAAACGCTGACGATGGTTGACGTAAGCAAGCCACATCAACACGACTATAGCAGGGAATGAGCTGAACTGTCACCAACAGTGGTGCGTTTGGTTCGTACTGTTCGGTGCTTTAGGAAGGTACTGGAATACTGCTGGCTGTTCGCTCGACTGCTCTTCATCATACCCACGAAACGGCGCTCGCGCGGTATCTCAATGAGCTTCCATATGAAACTCACCTGCTTGTCTCTGTCGCGTATTTACTTACCTGCGTCATCCGTTGTTGTCTTTATAAAACGTCATCAACTGAAATAAAAACACTCAATAAAGTTACTTAAGATCGTTAAGAAATTGAAACTAAAATATTGGATTGCTTTAATTTGTTGTTTGATGTTAATTATTTTTATAGAATAACTATTCGTCAGGCGATTATGAACTTCCCTAAGTTATAATCACGTGATATGCAAATCCCCTATCGTCTTATAACTTATAACCCAAAGATGGAGCGACTAGAGCGCCACGGAGCGCCACGTCCTACAAAAAATATCGTTCTTCTTTGTTATAACCACAGTACAGGGGCTTGGCACAAAATAGGAGCGGCCAGAAAAAAAAACTGCGAGCGTCACTACCAACAATATTATATAGTAACAATAATAATAGTAGTAATATTATTGTTACTATATAATATTGTTGGTAGTGACGCTCGCGGAGTTGTTTATTTCCTGGCCTCTCCTATTTTGTGCCAAGCCCCTGTCGTTATAATCTCTGGTGAGTTTAGCTATAGAGCATGACATTCGTTAATACATTTTTGCCCTTGGTCTGGTCTTCTTCTGAAGGTTGGACGCAGGAATGCCTCCCTAATTCTGCCTCCACTTGTGTTCTATTCTGCAAAGGAAGCCATGTGGACATAATAGTAGCTACACTGGTGTTTTGGGCAATACTGAGGTAATAATGGAGTTCCTTAAGAATTTCTGCTAATTGCTAGTATGTTCTAGGATGCTGTTACTACCGGTAGTTTAGCGTGAGGTAGCCTGAGGGGAAAACCGTTAATCTGATGAAGATCAATAGTTCAGTACGCAATTTCTAAAATAGTGATGAAGCCTGGTTTTCATAAATGTATGCAAGACGTTCTCTAATCTCATTTTGTATCATGTGTTGCAGTATCAATTATGTTTTTCTCACGTTCTCCCATAATTAAGCACAACTTGAGTGAATAACGTTGGTTCAAGGGTTCGAATCCAAGGTCTTGGCCGGTCATGACTAAGCACGATCCTTTCGTTCCGAGTAAATGTTTTGAATAACGTGAACCATTGCTCCTACTTCACAGCAAGGGTACTATTAATCCGTAACGTGAGGTCTAAGGTCCTCCTCCTGCTTTACTGCCCCGTTACGTGATGTTGCGAAGCCATGGCCGTAGTTTATGATTTGTTACGTACGGACTAGTTATATAGGCCTAACTTTGATCCGTTACGTGAAGTCACTGTTCTCTTGTTTGTCCTTAATTCCGTAACGTGATGCCAAACACTCAACCCAAAAGGTTTTCGCAGCTCGAGTGCGGTGATTCAAAATTTTGGAGAACTGTTTTTAACTCAAAACCTTTAAACTTGTGTAAGCTTCGTGCGTTGTTTTGAAATATTAAAAACAAATGGTTTATTAACTTATCCTGTGTCCATGAACTTAGTCATTACTAGTGCAATTGATCATTGTTGTCTTTTCGTTAGAGTGCTTTTTGGTTTCAGTTCAATCGTGGCCTTAAAGTGGCACTAGCACCGTTTGAAATGCGAACGAAAATACCATGGCGCCATGTTGCGGCAGTCATATTGTTAACCTTTATAGCTTGCTCCCAGGTGCACGAGGTCGAACCAAATTTTCACATAGCAATCAATGAAACCACGGCTTGCTTGTTTTGTTAAAAGAAATGCCGTAGTGCATTCCTTCGCTTGGTGTAAGCAAGTGCTAGATAGTGCTAGATGTTGCCAGATTCTGCCTACTTTCAATCGGTGATAATGCCACTTTAACAACCCACTAATGAACCTGGTACCTCTGCGAGAATTTTTAAAAATACCCCCCCCCCCCCCCCGTTTTCTTACAAGCGGAAGGTATATCAGCTCCGTTTTAAAAGAACAAGAACGATAGTCTAACATATAGCGCATGTATTTGTGCTGATGTGGAACAGTTAAGATTTAGAAAAACCCCATTTTAAACAGCTGACAGATGTTTGTTTGTCTGAAAATGTGAAGTATTCGATAATCATGCGTATTTTAAGGGAATGTTGTAGTTGCGTACTGAAGCCGGAACTGCTCCATTATTAATTTTTAACGTGCTGTAACCGACGAGTGTTAGTCGATTAACGCTGACAACAGACATTGAACCAACGTGGGATGAGCGAGGCAAGGCGCTCTGTAATAAACGGCCTCGGTGTTTAGCCACTTTGAAATGAGAATGACCTCAAAGTTGTGATGGAAATCCATTTTTTCAAACTTCCAGGGTGGAGTAAGCGATATTTCCTTTAATGGTTGATGGGGGGGAGTTAAGAACTGGAAGTCAAGAGGCGACCATCATGATGGATTGCGGTGATGAAGATGTCACTTAAGGGTTAAAGTTTTGATGAGTTGATGCCGTACAAGGCCAGTCCGATCACGCTCGCTAGCTCGGCAAGACAGCCCTTAAACTCTAACTTTATGATTTAAGATTGAGTTTTATGTTTCGTACGTCAGGTTCCTCTGTAGTTTGCAGTCAGCGCATGGGTTTCACATTCATTTATGGCCAAAAGGCAGTAACACAAGTTCAAGGCGTGTCTCTCTTCTTATGTGCAACACGATTGCAGCGTTACAGCCATTAAAAATTCAGCCCAAAAAAAAATTAAAAAGAGGCTGGACCGTCGTTATTCCAAACGCGAAAACAGTGCCCTTCGAACTTCGAAGTTGATCTTTCTATTTCCGTAAGTTATATAAATCAAAGCTTGACTCGTCTGTGAATGGTCACCACAAACAAACCACAGATCTACATAGTATTTCTTGAAGGCTTAACGGAAAGGGTTTGCTTTCATTCTAATTATGCCCATATTAGGCCAGTGGTGTTCCATTCGTGAATGGTCGGATTTTTACGGGAAGACGAGGCTGCTTGTCGCGTCAGGATTCGGAGCTGTACGTTTAACTTCGTGAATGAGCGGCGTAAGAATGACGTTTAGGCCTGCTTAATACCAACGCTGAACCAAACAGAATTATACGTTGGATGACGAAATGAGACGGAAGCTAGTAACGCTTCGCCAAACAGAGGAAACCCTCGTAAATTTTAAACATTCTAAATTTTATGTAAAATTTTATAAGTTAAACATTGACTGAAAAATACTTCATAAATACAATCGGTTGTCGAATCTAGTAAAAATCGTTTTGCGGAAAGAAAAAAATTGTCACACCGAATACCACTCCTGCATTTATGAAATCTATCATTTGGGCGCGTTAGTATTTGACTCTTTTTTAGAAAATTTCTTTCTACTTTCGGTCTCGCGAAATTGAATACGGAAAGTAGTTTCGTGCTAAGACTCTAAATCATATTCATAAATTATCGTTTTCGTAAAAGCATTTGGGGGTATTATTGCTGAAAAAACCAAATTCATTTTTTACGTTTCTTTTACATATTGTTCTGAGGCAGTCAGATAAAAGTTACGGGCAAAAGTATGTAATCATAAATGAAGATAAGCTGACGCTCCATAATTGTTTTTCCCTGCTTTGCAGATGAATAATTAAACTATTTCGTGCAGCAGATTATAGTACAGCTACATAAAATTTAAAAACTAGGAAAAGAAAAATTCATTTCCGAGTCTATCTGAAGAGTTAAAAGAAGAAAAAGAAACAGTGATATTAATGCAAAAAAAAATTCTAAATTTAAGCATAAAAATGTTAATGTAAAGCTCCACCAAAAAATTGCAACCTCATGATGAAAGAAAATAAAAAAACGATACATTAAAAAAAAGTCGGTGTAAGGCACTTTAGATAAACATTTTGTACTCCTTACATGTACATACCTATACATATCAAAGTCAAAATGTGTTATAGCATGCCTTTGCTCCGGAGGCGACTAGTTTCATCGATCGATCCCTCCAGCAACTAAATTTTAGAAGTCGGGTGTATACGCAAGGCGTTCTTTTAACGCTGGTGAGTAAATATTTTTACAAATTTTATTCTTGTAGCTGTAAAAAAAACCAAGTCGGTTAGTATCTTGTAGGCAATTTACAGTCTCTTGCATGCTCTCGACAAACGACACAATAGTCAATAAATATAGTACATATTTGAAGAGCAAATATTCAAAACAAGTTAAATCCAAAATATACCTTTTAGCAAAGAAGCCAAATTTCTACCCAAGCAAAAGTAACATTGCCTACAAAAATTTTATTGTTCAGAAATGTACCTGTAGGGCAAGTGAAACAAAACAAAAATTTCTTAATTTTTGTAAAATGCAGGCTCTGAATCAGTGTGAAGAATGAATTAACTTATTTTGAAAAACAGTTTTTTTTTAGTCAAAGTCCAATAGATGCCTATGCTATAACATACTAAATTCTGAACTAAGAGAGTGTGGTGTCACAGGGAAAGTTGCTTCGAAGTACTTGCACAGTTCAGAAACGTAATAAAAAATTTTCCAGTTTATGCGTTTTTTGGTCAAGTCCAACAAGGTCATTCATATTTTTTTGTAAGTCAATACGACAATGGTAAAATCTATACGAACAGAATTAGAAGAGTGGTGTCAAAGAGAAACTTGCTTAGAATCACTCGCAAAGTCCAAAAATGTTATAAAATAATTTTCGAGTTTTGTGGGTTTTTGGCTAAGTCCAACAGGACCATTCATTTTTTTTTTCTAAGTCGTAGGATTTAACTTGGCTTGTTCAAAACGCTTGCTTCTGATTTTTACTTGATTTTCACGAAACAAGAATTTTGGGTGGTCTGCACAAGGCAAGTTTACACACTTTTTTCACAGATGGAAACGTGTGCAGTTCCCAGTCTACAACAAATGTATGAAAAGCCATCTAACGCATTTTTTTCAAAAATATGATTTAACTTGTTTTGAATAATTGCTCTTCATTTTTAAATCGAGATTTAATCAAACAATTTTCTTTTTATTATTGCACTTACTTTCCCTTTCGACCGTCACGCACTCGAACGTAAGTTTGATTTGTTGGCTATTCTTTATCGACCAGGCACGAAATTTCATAAATCCTTAATATGTTGCAAGCGTAACAGTCATAGTTTAATCATGCAGTGAAGACCGTAAATATGAGTCTGAAAACGAGAGGAAAATGGGAGAAAAAACAAAAATTCTAGTTTCACCGGGACTAGTCGGAACCCCCCCCCATCCCCACCGACCCCCGATCCCCCTCCCCCCGTTTCCAAAACCTTTTGTCTCTGATGCGCTGTAACAATAGTTTCGTACAATAATTTGTTGCGCGAATCCTTTTGCTTATAGGCATCGACCATTCTCGCTGTAAAG
>JAHWFP010238558.1:97159-108157 GCA_023313725.1 Lithobius niger | reverse complement strand
ATTATTATTATTATTATTATTATTATTATTATTATTATTATTATTATAACTACCTATGCTCTGTTTTCCATACAGAGCATAGGTAGTTATTTGTGATAATCACTTAAATATAGAAATCAAAATAATGTCATTAATATATTTTCAGTGAAGATGTCTTTAGTACTTTTTCTTATTTTTGTAATCATCAAAAAGTATTTCAGCGGCTTTATTACGTATTTTTTTTTTGTAATCGATTAATAACTCCAATTGAAGTGGAAACATGCATATGAAGTACATGCATATCTTACATCAGACAAAATACATGTTTCGTTAGTAAGTCTTTTGTTACAGATGTTTAATTTATCTTTTATCGTGTAGTCGGTAGTTGCCTGACCTTCTTGATTAGATTATCAACATGATCCCAAAATTTACAATTTTTATAAATTTCTAGTCCTAAATATTTAGCATGTGTAACCTTATTTAGTTTTTTGCAATTGAATTTTCTGTGTATGAGTTTATACTATTACAGTGAAATTAAACTGTTTTATTTCTATTTTCTAGGTTCATGTGTAATGCAGAGATTGGCATTACGCAAGTTTTTTCAACATTTATGTGAAAGTTGCATGAAGTAATTGAGTTGAAAAAAAGAGTTGATTAAATTGAAGTCCTTTCGTAGATAATATTGATGTGTATGAATAACATGAAGATATAATCTGCGTATTGGTAATATATTAAGAGTTCCAATTTATTTCTTTGAGGTCATTAAGATAGATAAGAAAAAGAAATGGTCCTAAATATTGACCCTGGTGGGACGCCATAATCAAATTTTGTCCATTCACTAATTCTATCATAAATTTTAACACTGCATAGTTTGTTGGTAAAATAACTCATTATTATATGAACACTAAAGTTGTGCCCGTGCGAATGCTGCACACCCCCCCCCCTCCCCACCCCCCGCACATCCCTGCTCCCCGTTCTCCTGGCGCACCCCGTTGCATCCCCTTCCTGCACTCCAATAGTGTGGGTTCTGAATATCTCTCCGCCTCCCTCTGGCACCTCAGGTGTTTGGCCTTTGGTTTTAAATTTATCAAACCTAAGACCAAACATGTGAATGGCTCCCACATATGCCCTCCCCCCCCAACAATTACTTTAACCCCCAATCCCCACACTCCTGCCCTCTCCCGGATTCGCATACGTGTCCCTCCATACACGATTGCCCGCCTCCCCCTCCCCGTGACATTCCTCCTTTGGTGCAGCCCCGGAAAACTCGTTGGCGTGTGTTTGACTGAATGCTAAAAAAAAACCAACCTATTACTGAGAAATCCAGCATTCAGTAAGCAAGTAATCTCATGTTTAACTTAATCATTTGAAACAATTCACTTCGGTACCGAGCATTGCCCGCCATACACACTTGCCCTGGCACCCTCTCCCCCACCCCCCGAAAACGCCGCCCCGTGACATTTCCCCTTTGGTGCAGCCCCGGAAAAGTCGCATGCATATGTTTGACTGAAGGCTAAAAAAAGCCCTGAGAAATCCAGCATTGAGTAAGCAATTACCCTACGTCTAAGTTAATCCTTTGAAACAATACACCTCGGTACCGTACACTGCGACATTGTTGCAAGCAACGATTGTTGCCGCCCACTTAAAAACAATTCAGGCCTTAGGCAATAGGTCCTTAGGGCTTCGGGCAGATGACCAGGAGTGGTTAACGCTCGTTAAACCCTTTAAAAACAATTCAACTCCTTTCTGGAAGTAAACATTTACTTTCGAATTAAGAACCAATCGTCGTTTGGTTTAAAGTTGTCTGGTTTAGTAGACACGGTTGTTTTTTTTTTAAGTTCAAACGCCGACAATGGCACAGTTCACGCGACTAAAACTTTGTTGCCGCTTTGGTACCACAACAATCCCAAAAAAACGATCCAAAAAACGGTGCAGCAGGTCTGGTAAGTGGCGCCATCTCTTCGAAGACTTTGGAAAAAGTGTTAAAACCCGAATTGGTAGTCCAAGGCCGTCAACAGATGGCTCCTTGGCAGGTTTGGTAAGTGGCACCGTCTGTTCGAATCGAAGACGTTGGAAAAGTGTCCCAACCCGAATTTGGAGGAGAATTCCGTCAACAGATGGCAGTACAGGATGGGATTCTTGATTGTATGACGGAATGGCGAGACCGGTGACTGGGCCGCCTGCTCCGTATTATATATGTGGAATTTCCCACGAATTCACAAATGGATAATTTCAGTTTTATTCCCACGAATTCACACATGGATAATTTCAATTTTAATATGTCGTTATCTGTCAAGGGTATCGAATGCTTTTTGTATTTCTATCATGATGGAAGCTGCATATTTGTCTTCGTTTACTTCCCTGGTAATATGATTAAGCCATGTATATAAATAAGATCATAATATTTGTTTGGTTGTGTGTGTGTCGCCAGATTACCGAGATTCCCACTCCTTACTTTATTGAAGTCTGCAGTGGGAATTATCGATAATCTTCAAACTGAATTGTCTGCATAAGTAATGAGACGAACTGTGTTTTCAACAAAGGGGCACAGTACTGATTGACGTCATATGTTTTTTCAGTCACAGTATTTTCATGCAAACGGGATCTAGGCCTATACGTCTCTTAACCCTGGATCTAACTAAATTAGCATAGCCGGCAGGCAGTGCTTATTAGAGTTCGTTTGCGCACGAGAATTAAAAAAAAAACTGGACAGGCAGTGGAGGGGCCCCAGAATGCAATGCTGCAACATGTAACAATGGGGCAACAATAGGCGAAGAGCACGAGATCAGATTGTAGCTACTTTTTACTTTTTACTTTTAATTCATTACACGAGCCTACCGACCATAAGCTCGGTAATGAAATCCTAACCTAAACCGTAACCTACAACTTAACCTGTTCAGTGACACATATATACAGTTATATTAGATTTTACTTCCCTGAGTCACTTCCGAGTCCGGCCAAACCTACCCGTCTGCTCACAAAACCTCACTATCTGCCATAGAGTGGACAATGTCCCGGCGTTGTGCAAGGACGTGCCCAAAATTTCTCTCATGTCACTCTCCCAGTACCCCAGAATCCGGCCCCGGAACCAAAAGAAAGTGCTCCACTGTTTCAGGCTCTGTACCACACTTGCAGATTGGAGTGATGCTGATGCCCAGCCGATGCTCGTGAGCATTCAGCTGTGCATGCCCGGTCCTGAGCCTGGACACCAGCGCCGAATCCCTCCTGAAAAGTGCATCCAGGCCATACGGAGAGGCAACGGTTGGGTGGATGTCATAAAGAGGCCAGTCAACGCTACTCCCATCCCATTCTTCCTGCCAGTCCCTAACAGATACACACCTCAGCACTGGCAGCAAGTCCCTTGGAGTCACTGGGAAAGTCACAAAATTTCCCCTCTCCGTAAACCCCCACCCAGCTACCCATCCACAACTTCGTTCCTGCAGTGCCCAACATGGCCCGGAACCCACCCCACCAACACCCTTATTCTCCGCTGCACAGCAGTCACCAATTTCAGGCCAATCTCCACAGCCAGCGGGTGGCTAACATCCAGTCGCCTGAAAGCCGATTGCAAGAAGCGGATCTCTGCTGCCGAGTTCGTCAGGACCCGAAACTGCCTCAAATAGAGAGCCAACCCCACATCCAGCGCGACCGACATGGCCACCAATTCTCCAACAAAGGCCGATGGGAGACATCGGAGAAAATAACTGTATTCCTGGCGGAACTCAGGGACACACACTCCAGCCCCTCCCTCCCACCTTCCACTGTGAAACGATGCGTCACAACAGATATCAACCCATTCGGGATCAGTCTCGCAGGTTATCGAGCAGTCCAAAAGAGGCAGAACAACCCCACACCAGGGTCACGAATGTCCCCTACATGCTAATCTTGGTGCGGGGAAGGCACCCAAACCTCGCTGCTGAAGCTGAATAGTGCCCAAGCCCAGTGTCCCTAAAAGCTTACGAGCCCAAGGACACAGAGAAGAATAGCAGACCAGGCGCCTAGCCATCGGATCGGCACCTTCTCTGGTCTCCCTGGCACGGATATGGAGCGGCACTCCTCCTGCCTCAATGTACAGCACGGGTACCGGCGTCGAAGGCAGACAGCTGGTCGCCGTGCGCAGGCAGCCATTCAAAGCCACCTGTACTCTCTGAATGGCCACCCTCGAGCCAAGAAGAAAGGGCAAATGAAAATCAACGCAAGACCGTACATATGTCCGATACAGTGTCATGATGACCGATTTCTTTGCCACAGACCTATTAGAGGCCAGCTACTTGAGGACCCCATGACGATAAATCACACTATTCCTAACATAACTTGCATCCACCAACCAGGACAGTTGCGGATCCAATCTGTACCCCAGGTAGTGCACACAGGTGGCCGCTTTCACCACCAAGGTACCAACCTGAATTTTACCGGCAAGCATCTGCCCGAGAGCAAAAATCATTAACTCCGTTTTCGGTGCAGACAGAGGCAGCCCCCTCTCCGCAAGGAGCGTGATTCCCCTGGCAACGATTCCCTCCAAAGTTGACAATATACAACCTAAATCGGAGCCAACCACCCAGACTGCTACATTGTCCACGTATGCTACTATGTTGCCCAACACACTGAGATCGTTCAGGACGGCATTGATTGCTAAAGCAAAAAGAGTTGGACTCTGACAACTCCCCTGTGGCAGCCGTCTGTCTGTCGATCTCACACTCGACCAATAGCCACCAACCCTCGTGGTGTATCCCCGGACACCCAGCACTGCAAGTATAGCCTCGCCCAAGATCTCACTAAACCCCCATCGACTGCAGAGCCGGCTTAACTCAGGCAATGTCCACCATGTCGTATGCCGCATTAATATCACGGAAAGCAACAACAGCAATCTGGTTGTCCACCCACGCTTCCTGGATCCCAACCTCCAGATAAACATGGCATCCTACGCACCTCTCAGTTTTCGAAAACCAAATTGGGCGGGGTAGAAGCCACCCGACCCCTCCAGTACCTTGTTTAGCTTACCAACTAACACCCATTCATATAGCTTCCTCATCCAAGAAAACAGGGCAATGGGCCACAACTGGTGACCTGTGTCCTTGGTTACCCCCTCCCCAACACTGGAGCAAGATCAGAGAACTGCCACGTCGCTGGGATATCTCCTCCTTCAAAACACGCCTGAAAAACAGCAAGTAGTTCACGGCAGCTCTCGCGGCCCAGCCCCTTAAGTTGTCCAAAATTTATGCAGTCTATGCCCGAGGCCCCACTGACTCTACAGGCATCTAAGGTGGCCTCTAGCTCTAGCAGGGTCAGTGGAGCATCAGACTCGGAAAGTCCAGACCAAAGGCAGACCGGGGGAGCCAGTCCTTTAGGAGAATGGAAAACGCGAGAGAAATTCTCGTTGAAGGCCTCCGCCATTTCTCTCCTCCTCAATACATCTCTCCCGGTGTCCTGAACCCAGTCAACCATAGAGCGCGGTTCTAGCGGTCCGATAAGACCCCACACAGAGGATGGAGAAACCACCGCCTTAAACTTCTCACACACTCGCGCTCCAAAGGATTGTTTTTCATCCCTCTGAATAAGACGTGTTTCGGCAGTGACCCCAACGAACACAAACCACCTCTCCTCCGAGGAGTGATGCCGAAAGCGCTGCAATGCCCTCCTCCAGTCATACACTGCCTTTCTGCAAGCTACTGTCCACCATAGCGGTTTTAGGGCCCTCCCTTGGTGAAACCTACCAATGTTACTACCCCTGACACGACTGTTCTTGCAAATTCCACGACTTTCCCCATCCAACGGGCAACCCATGAACCAAAACTGCTCGCAGAGACCATCGGACGTGCCAACACACGACCAACCACTGAGCTTACCTCAACCCGCTGACAAAGCGATGTGAGGAAGTGATCACTCCCGCACAAATCGTTTGAGACTTGAAAAGCAAAGCGGTGAGAAACCCCCACAGATCCCAGGAAGAAGTCCAGGACTGACTCCTGTATCAGTTCCCCATACATCCTCACAAACGTTGTGGTGCCGTCCTGAATAACTTCTACATTCTGACCTTCCAAGAACTCCGCAATGACTCTCCCAGCAGTATTGCACCTCTCATCTCCCCAAAGCCAGTGATGAGCATTGAAATCATCTCCCAGGAGCAGAGGCCTGGGCAGCGAGTTCAACCAGGTATTCCAGTCCACCCGCGTGATGCGCTTAACTACATGGGCAAACCCCACTGTGAGCCATCTCCCGTCCCCACCTCTTCCCCCTCCCCAATAGATTGCCAAAGCAAAATTATAAGACACCAGCCTAGAAAATTATAAATTGTGATGTTAAAATACGAGAATCATTCCGGTTTGTGACGACACGATTAATGCGTTCATGCTGGTTCGTCTATTAGGCACAATGACAAATGAAACAGTAGCTACGTTTTTCGCTGCGAGGAACGAAGGTCTCAGTTGACCTTAGCTATGGTAAATACGCGGATGTAATTGTCGGTTAGAAGGCAGGCGGAAGGTTATAAGGCAGGCCGGATGTTACTTTAAATAAAGTGAAGAGATGTAAGTTGATAACGTGATTCAGACGCTTGATCGTGTCCTAGGCAGACGAATCGGTTAGTGTTGAGGACAAGCTGGGCTATTGCTTTGAGAGGGATGGGGGAAAGGGGGTGTTTGAATTTCGTCGACTTTGTAAAGCATTTTAAGCTTTTAATTAGGCTAACATTAAAAGGTCAGTTGCAATTTCAGGTACATTCGCCACTGTCGAGTTTTTCGGATCTGCCGGAAAGTAGTTCACTATACACATTATGCACATTGTCAGATGATGTTACCCTGGTTGTGTAGTGCGTTCGGCTCAATTTTACGTCACGGTCTTTCTTTTTCCGATAAGTACGAAAAATGCCCGTCGAACATTTTAGTGTTGTGTTGTTGTGTACGGTACGATTGTACAGTTGTAAAAATTGTGGGATCTATGTAATACGGGAAATCACAGTATTTTCATGCAAACGGAATATCACAATAAGGGCGCGTTTACGCAAAAAGGCCATCTCGCTCGCCGAAAGCCATTTGCTAGTCAATCGTTATTTATTTATGATTAGTTTCCCGTTGCTACTAAATGAATGCAGTAATAGAAACAAATTGTATGTATGTATCTAGACACACGCTAGTGTGTCGCGCCAAGTTAGGTAACAAACATCACAACAAACATCACATCAATTCAATTGTTGAGGTTGTAAACCATTGTAGCGCGACGCCATATAGCGTCAGTGTCTTATATCTTGAAGCATAGTTGGAAACATTTCGGGTACTTGGGGGAAAAATAATAATGCGATACAAAAGCTTAAATTGTTTTGAAATCGAGAGCAATAACCCACCTGACAAAAATTAACTCGTGTTTGAATGCCAGCTGTGCTGCTTTCAATGCAAAATATGCCCCTCAATAACGTTGAAACTGTGTTACTACCTAGCCGCTCACCCCGATGTTAAATCCCATAGGGTGATTATTCATCGATTCCGAGATAACGGGAAGGCTTCCAGCTATGAAACTGGACGAATGGGCGCAGTACAATACGAACTGCGTACCTTTTATGGTTTGGAGCCTGGGGAAGTAACAGGGATGGCATGGGAGGGCACGTAAGTACGAAAATATTGTTATAACCATTGTTAGTATTGTCGGCATCGTCTCTCATTGGACGGCCAAAGTTCCAACAATGAGAACGTGTGTCTAGGCACACACTAGTATATCACCATAAATCTAAACAACGTTACAAAGAAATTGTATTCACGTCCAATTCACAAAAATAAACTAAGTGTAAAAACAAAGCAACATAAACAAAGCCAAAAACTGGTAAAGAGGCCACCAAGTTGAGAGTGGTTCGGCCCTTCAAAAGAATGATATCAACACGCCAAAACTACCTAAATACAACAAATTACAACAAAATTAAAACCAAACCAAAAACCAATAAAGAGGTGACTAAGTTGAGAATGGTTCGGCCTATAGGCAAAAGGTAGTAGCAAATTGTTGAAAACCAATTTCTTGTTGGCACTTTATTACTCTTTTACATGGTAGTTGAGTTGAGTCAATACACAATTTTAAAAATAGGAGTGATATCATATCAAAAACCAGAACTGGTAAAAGGAGTCGCCAAGTTCCGAATGGTTCGGCCCTTCAAAGGAGTGATATCAACACACCAAACATTCGCCAACTTAATCGCACCGAATAATATTTCGGACGTTAAATGAAAACTTGAACATTGCTACCGAAAGTAGCAGTGTTCTAGTTTTCATTTAACCTGCAAACTACATCACGTAAAAATTACGTGTTTCACTTCACAGCCATGCCATGGTACATCACTCCACTTTACTGTGCATGGCATCCATATCGCACACTGTAGTGTGGCGGTATGAATACTACGCACTGTAAAGTGTGGTGATATGTGATACATCGCTGATGGTTTTTAGCATTACGGAAGTTAGGGACCGTGCGATAAGACCATTTCAAGCCATGTTAAAAGCGTGGTTATCAAAATTAACATGTGGTGATGTATGTGGGTCGTCATATTATCGTTTATAATTGCCACAGTTGTAGAGTGGCGGTGCGTGACGTCACTATAGTGTATTAAATAATAATACGCAAATCGCGGAAAATTAAAATAAATAACTGCACTCAAAGCCGACTGCTTGAATCCTGAGGAGTCTGGATTATAAACAAAAAAAAAACTCATTTCACCTGGGACTCAAATTATGATCGTGAAAAAGGGAGACCCGGATTCGAGTCCCGGTTGCGGTCAATTTTGTTTTGTTTGTATACTCCTCCCAGTTCATACCTTAGTGACTAACTTATCTCACCTGGCTTCGTGTGTACGTATTTATTAATGGTGAGTTGTGTTCCGATTAAGTCGTTAACGTGTCAAAAGGAACCTAAAGGATTTACTAACACACTCAATTCATTATACCAGATCAATCTTAAGTTGCTAAACGCTGATAATATAAACTACAAACACAGAGTGAAGAAGAATCCTTGCCCGGGGATAAGCCTAAATTATTCCACAAGCGCCACTGCGTCTTATCGTCATGACATAACTACATTAGAGTTTCCAAACAAGTCACTCCATCTCATGCTACAGACCTCGTAATATATTCCTGTGTGAGTCGATTAGACGGGCAGTTCCATCAGACTCCACCCCGATCTCACGTGCGAGGAGATTTTGAATGTGTGTGCAGAGGTAGAACCACATTTTTAAAAACAGCCTCACAAATTATGAATTATTCAAGGACGAAGTTAAAAACTGGTAACCACCTACGCTGGATCCTCCATCAGGGTTCACCTAACTTTGCTTATGCAGCTGACATTTTCAGTAATTATCTATTCCACATACTAGTCGTCGTACATCTGTGCGCAAACAATACTATACGTGGAACTGGCGGGACTCGTAATTAAACTTTTTGGACCTATGCTAAGTGCTGATAAGCGCGCGTTTACGCAAAAAGGCCTTCTCGCTCGCCGAAAGCTATTTGCTAGTCAACCGTTATTTATTTATGATTAGTTTCCCATTGCTACTAAATGAATGCGGTAATAGTTAACAAATTGTATGTATCATAAATAACAACACGGATGAAGAACAAAGTGCTACAGTAATTTTAAACATTACTACAAGATTGTTGTCATTTCACGCTTTTTCCGAAATTTGCTATTCTCCCTCAAAGTACAGCTTCTAGCAATGATCAAACGTCGGTAGAATAAATAGCTTCTCGCAGCGAGAATTCAAAATCCAACATGGCGTCCATTTCGTGGCTATCGAATCGAAGACAAACCATCGAATGCCGGCATACAAAAAAATATTCCGTCGTCATTCTGCAGTAAAAATTGTTTTCTTGTTGTCATAAATCGACGCTCAAATGTTGCAAGCATCGTACGCCGTGTCACGAGGAGAAGATTTGCGTCTGCGTCGTTGCCATGGTTGCTAATACGCGTAGACAACTCGAAAGCCGCATACTCGGGGAAGGCGAGAAGCAGCCATCAGCTTTAGTATTGATCAAGATAAAACTGGAGGTAAAAACTAACATGTGTCAAAGCAACAGTTTGCTTGTTTGATTATTTTGTGCGTTTCGTGGCCTTAGGGGTTCTTCTGCACTTAAATTTGGGCGCACACAGGCAGAAAATTTATTTTTAAATTTTTATTTTAAAATTGTGGAAGTTTACAAAAACCTTTTTACAAAACTTGGCTAAAAACAATTAAAAGCGTTAAAATTGATAAAAAGCTTCAATACTTCAGAGCAACAATTTGTTCAGTCGTTTTCCTTGTATGATTTGGGATATTTTGGCACTAAAATTTTTGGACTTCAGGGTCAGAAGATTTTTCCTTTTTAAAATAGATCATCGAAATGTGATAAAGGATAATTTGGTCCAAGACAACTTAAGGGTTTATTGGGTAAAACTTCCGCATTTTAAAAGCATCAGGTTGGTCCTTTAATTTATGTTTAAAGTAATTCACGGATTTTTAGGGAAACTTTTGGATGCAAATTCTAGACTTTTGGTAATGTTGGGGCGCGTTCAACTATGTAAAACCAACTGATCCGACGAGCCTGAGGAAAAAAAGCAGTCAGCACTTGCCCGAACGCCGAAAGTGAGACTCTTTGTTAAAGATTTGCCAAAAATTGATGTAAACATTAAAATAATTTGAAGCATTAATTCATGTGCGCACGAAATTCTGGAGAGATGAGGAGAAAAGTACAGGTCTACACAAAACAAGCGGCTGCAGCAACTACCTAGTCGTATCCGGTCTTCTGCACACTTCTGCCACTTTCGAAAATGTTGAAGTGTGGGCCTCTAACACGCACTGTAACAGCTGTCCTCTATTTTGTAATCTAAAAATAGTAACCATCACCATTGCTGGTTAAAAATGTGTTAACTTTTAAGCTTAGTTTCAGATATTAGGCATAATTATAGTCTTTTAGGCTGAACTTTTACCCACCGTTTTAATTTCGTAAGTAGCAGCTAACGAAAAGTTGGGTTCGATAGTACGCTTATTCATTTGTGCAACACGGTGCGGAG
>JAHWFP010238558.1:82283-95685 GCA_023313725.1 Lithobius niger | reverse complement strand
GCAGCAGGGTTGTCGCCTCTTATACTGTTCCATTTGTATAAAAAAATTTTTTTCATGAGCGTGGCGAGCAAGGATATTGGATTTAAATTTTCATTTGATTTTTTCTCAATGCATGGGTCGTGTATATTCCGGTCTTTTCAGAAAATGTGTGAGATCTACCTCACTTAGGTGCCGAAAAGTAATAATATTTTTTGCGGTTACCATGTTCGAAGGAAGCGAGTTCCATGGGTTTACTACCCTTACCGCAAATGATGACCTACGCATCTCTATTCGCGCTGCTGGTGTGTTTAATTTAAATCTGTGTCCGCGTGTATGTCTCGTTGTGGACAATTTGAAAAGAGGGATATCAGTGTTGAGGAACTCTCTTAAAATTTTGAAAGTAAGGGTTAGGATCCGCCTTTAAGCATCGTAATTCCAAGGAATCCAGGTTCAACAGCTGGAAACGGGTTTCATAAGTCAAATTTTTCATCTTGGTTAAAGACTTCATAAACTGACGTTGGACTGACTTTATCTGGTCAATGTCCTGCAAAAGGTTTGGGGACCACACCTGGCTAGCATACTCCAATAGGGGGCATACATAGACCTTTTATGCCCAGAGTAGGATTTTGGCGTCTCCAGATGAAAACACACGTTTCATAATATGCAGCCGGTTACAATGTACGGTTTGTTTCAGAGAGGATGTAAACCAAACTCTCAAACTTTTCATCATGGTTACATTTGGTAGCGCAGTTTTTTGTTGTTATAAGTGTGGCGTGTGTTAGTGTACCCAATGTGGAAAGTTGTACATTTTGCATTTGCAAGGGGCAGTTGGCATTTGGTGGATGATTCATCTACGTTTGTTATTTCTTCTTGGAGGTTGGCCGTATGTGTTTCATTTAATAATAATAATAATAATGTAAGTTTGTTGCAAACGCAACCGGAATGACAAGGACCTGGTGGTACTAACTGCCATCCGATGTTAAAAACTAAAAATTTTTAAATTGCAAAAGTTTAAAAGTTTAAAAGTTTAAAACGAAGATGATGGCTCGACTGCATAGGAAGGGTAGATGGTATTTGGTTGGGGTCACGTTGGGTTAATATTGATGCATGACAAATCAGGTCGTCAGCAAATTCGCTTTGTTTGCAGTTGTCTTGGGTACATGATAAATCATTTAAATAAATTAAAAAAAAGTATAGGACCAAGAACCGTTCACTGTGGGACTCCGGATGACAGGTTTATGAGAAATTGTAGCGTACATTTTGGAGAGAAAAAATGGCAGGTTTGTAAAAACACTCTGGGGCAAAACACAGGGTGAAAACTGCTGGGCTATGAAAAACTGTACCAAAAATTATGACCAAAATTAGCAATCTGTGTAAAATGATGGCAAAAAATAGGAATGAAAAACTGTACCGTATTCATTTCAAAACATGAGGGGCAAAAAAATTACAGGCCTGGTTTACTCTTCTTTGCTTTTTGTTGTATATGTTCTCGCTGTTGGCTTACTTCCGACAATAGCAATTAAGTAATTTTTGGTGGTAAATTTGGTACCTAGTGATTGCGAGGTTAGGTAAACCGTTTTAAACCAGACTCCAAGAATTTTTTCTTAGCTCTGAACTAAACAAATGATAGTAGGCCTGCTAGACATCCGTAATTTTCACCACGTGGGAACGATAATAACGAAACTGGTATTTTTTTTTAACGCCCAACATAATCACGATAAAGGAAACAAAACCGGCGAAGAGTTTTTTTTTCACCAGCCTATTCATTAAAGAATGCATCTTAATGAACACCTCCTCCCATTCCTCCCTCCAACTACTTTGTTGACTGCTCACTCACACACAATAAACGGTGCACGCAAAGTCGGCCAGTCCAGGAAAAACGAGTGAAAGTCCGTTTGTCCGTCCCACCCTGAAAACAACCTTGAAATCCAAACGCAAATTCAAAGCACCTGCAAACATCCGAAAATCTGGCACGGGTCGGCAGGGAGGGGAGCGGGAAGTTAAAGCAGGCTTTTCGAACGGAGTGGACGAGTCCACACTATCGTTTTAATTTCTAATGGTCAGTTCGAACGTGCTGTGTCATGGAGTAGTAGGGAAAAGGGTCAGGTAAGCTAAAGCGATAGCGAAAGGTAGGTTGCCCTATTTTGGGCTTTCGCATCAAAAGTCCAGCTCGTTTTCAGCCAGCCCGAGCAGTAGCTAGCACCACTCAAATACAGAACCGCGTATTTAGGAGTTTAAAAAGCCTTCATTTCTCACTTATTAAAAACTGAAAAGCTAAATTAAGGTTTTTACATCAGTTAGGGTAAGTTTTCAAACTGGTTTTGTTTTGGTGCGGCATTGATTTTCATATCGGGTTCTGGTTTTGAGTGAAGCCAAGTATTTGACGACGGCTTGGACAAGGTGTTTGCAGGTAAGCGTAGGACGGACGATGTTACGTAACAGGGCAGACCACAGACAGGGAGAGAGAGGTGCACGCGCGAGGCAGCTGATGTCATCCCGGAGAACAGCCAATGGGAACGATCGACCGAAAGGAGCGCAGGTGGAGCAGGTTTCGCAGCACATCAGGTGCAAAGCAGACGACGCAGTGAGCGGAGCGTGTATTGAGTGAGGATCGTACCTTGTTGAATCGCCGCCACCACATACATTCATTCAGTCCGTCCTTCAGCGCATCCCAACGGTCAGTTTGAGCAGTAGCCCGCTAGACCGTATCACGTTGCGGTGCAGCCCAAGTGGAGGTGTGTACCAACCGGGACCCGGCATACCGTTCGTCCTTAGTTACCAAGGTAACATATCAACAACCCATGCTTCATGTGTCGCACGCTGGTGTGTTTGTGTTTATGTGCTTGTGTGCTGGCTGGCTGTTAAAAAATGGAATATTGATGCATTTTAGTTGGATATTGTGTGAGTATGTGCGTGTGTTACGGTGTGGTTCTTATGGAAAACAAAATAGGACGTATCTTATAATCGGCTATGAAGACGGATAAAACAAGGAAAAGATATGCGTGAAAAAAAAAAAAAAAAGAAGAATGCGAAAATAGTGACATCAAGAAAAGTAGTTATGACCACGACTAATCAATCATCTTATACACAAATAATAATAATAATAATGTCTCGACAATCCGATGCTATATGCCCCGCCCTCCCCCCCTCCCCAACTTTTCTATGTAAAAACGTTCGCTTCCTATATTGAACGTTGGTTTGCATGCATGACACGCGAATCTGCTACGAATATATTCAAAACTACAAAAATGTAGCAAATGCTACTTTTTCCCGTGATGATATTCAAAATAGTGAGACAGTTAGTCCTTTTTTTTCTTCAAGTGAAACTAGAATTACTGTTTATCATGTCCTCGGTTGCACAACATTCACTTAACATGCTGCAGTAGGCCTACCGCCAAGTGAGAAAATTTAAGGATGGGTCAACAGATCCGGTTTTCGTCTTTCGCTAACAGTAAAACGTACAAGAGACTTACCCCCTTCGTCTCTTGGCTACCAGCCTTACTTAAAATAGCGTACGTGACACCTTGTTTTTTTTTTTTTAATTAAAAGGACTTACCCCCTCCTTACTTTTGCCTCATCTTATACTAACTCTTGCAACATTTATGCAGGTTTGACTAGGAGCGGTTTTAGAGTGCGTTCGGGAGTGGTGTAAGGGGCGGGGGGAGGGGGAAAGATGGGGATGCTGTACCAAAATTTTCATATCTTTTAATTTCTGTCTTGCTGTATAAATTAGCTTCTTGCCCCCCACTCCCCCCCCCACCCCTCCATACTCCTTTGGAACAATGAAAACCATTCTTCCATTAATAAAATAATGTCAGAGGGAGTTCGAATCTTGAAAAAAATTAATTATTAAAACCTTACTGAATCCGACCCTAACTGAGTGCAACAAAATTGTTTCACACAGGAGTGTACAGTACGTGCAACTTATTACACGTCTTTGTTACACTCAGTCAAACCAAGAGCTTAAAAAAAGCATACACTTCCCTACAGGTCCTCCTTTACTGAACTTCTCGTCAAACTTACACAAATTGTGTTGCAAAGGCCGGGCTTTTTTTCTTTCACTGAGATGCGGCAGAAAAAAAATAGTAGGTGACTATTTCTAAACTATTTTTCTATTAGTAAAAGAACATGTGACGCAAGGAAACCAACAATCAGTGAGAAGTCACCTTTATGCGTTTATCGTTACCAGTTGATGTTGGCGTGATGTAATAAAAAACGTGAAACGTGGGTAAAGTTGCTCCTGTTTGTGCAGATTCTAGTTCTAAAAAATGAGATATTTAAACAACATGAATGGTGAAGGAGATCCCGGCAAGTGGTAATTTTTTTACGTAACGTTTTTTAGGGCGCACACCGTTACGTCATGGCGGTCCTGACTTGTAGTCACAAGTATTCAAATGTCAGGCTGCATGACAGGATATTCATATACACGATTATGCTGTACTGCGTTCCAAGGCCAAATAAAACCACATCGAAACACCGTTTACTTTTCTGGGAAAATCAAAGCTGTTATACTTCATTAAAAAAAGACACGCCCTATCAAATGTTTGACCTAATGTTGCAAAACTCAGTCACGTAGGAAAGAAAGCCTTTGAATACTGCCGGCTTAAGTCTTTTATTGTAGAGCCCGATTTCGCCCCCCCCCCCCCCCCCCCCGTCCTCCATTCAAATTAGGTATAATAAGCATGCACAGTTCCTTCCTAATACTTAATTTTTTCTACTTATTTTGCCCTTGGTTGGTTTTGGGCTCGCACGTTGTTTAAACGGGAAGGTTGAATGAAGGTGCAGTTGATCGTGACGCCACACCAGTTTCAGAAAAAAAATGGTAAAAACAAAAACCATTTAATACACCGTGTTATGTTAGTGTAGACCCACCATGTTGCCGGAAATGGGGTGTGAATTTTACGGGTTAACACTTGTCACGCACGTTATAATTTACCGAAGATAGCGGCACTTCATGGGATTGAAATGTTTTTTAAAAAAACAAGATGAAATTTTAAACTGTTTACATGTTTCTTCAAGAGATCGGATATTTTGAAATGCACATAAAAGGATGTCAAAAACTGTCGTTTTTACTCAAGATGGTGCTGTTCAAGTTGTTAAACTTTTTCGCTTGTACTCTGCTATGGCCTGGTCGCCCTTTGGTCAGAAGTGTAGGGATAGTGCGATATTGGTACCGGTATAATCGGTAGGGATGGGTCGGTAACCGAAACCGAAACCGAATTTTCGGTTTTAACTGAAAACCGAAACCGATTCGGATTTTGTGTCGGTTTTTCGTACGGCGTTCGAAAAATAAAAAATTGGTCTGTTTTTCTAATTTTTTAAAAAATTATTATCATTTAAAATGAAAATAGTAGAGGAAAATGGTGCTACAGCTAGGCCCATAGTTTATGACGCTGCTGAAAGTGAAAGCAGGAGTGAGTTAAAAGCTAGTAATACTAATGTTACAAGAAAACAAACTAGAAATAGCTGGTTTGGGTGGATGGTGGCAAAAACCGATACTGATACCGAAACCGCGGTTATGTGTGCGTGAAAACCGAAACAGGAACCGAAGTAAAAAAAAAATGAAACCGACTCATCCCTAATATCGGCAATTTTGCCATATCAGTATCGAGCTAAGGCTTCCGATACAGTTATTCGTTACTTCAACAAACAAAACCTTTTCCCTGTAAAACGAAACTATCTTCCCTGCAAAACTTACACCAAACACGGCAAAAGCAACACCCAACTAACAAAACCAAAGGCATTTGCTTAGTTTGCAATGAAAATGTTGCACGCGGTGGTGACGCTCTAAGTTTTACAAAGACCAAGTAGGAAGCCATAAGTAGGAATGAGAGCAAAATTCTCTTACTGCGGAACAGAATTTGAAAATTGTCATCTTTGACTAACAAATTATTTTTGTTGAAAATATATGTGTGTGTGTTTAAGAGCCGCCAAAGCAAAAAAAAACTTTCTTTTGCTGGTATAAAGCAGCGTATAAAGCAGCATATAAAGCTGTTTGTTATATAATCTAACAGTTTTAGCTTTATATTGTTTGTTGATTGGTTGACTAAGTGACAGGAAAATTAAAACGTACGTTTTCGTTGAACCTCTCAATTGAACACAATTTTTTTAAACAAATGAGGAATGTGGCCAGAAAAGATTCTAGGTTGTACTTTGTCCATCTTTTGTTTGGATAATCGATTCAGCAATCGTAACCCATGCGAAACCAGAAACTGTAGTTACAGTTGCATGACAATAAAACGTTTAGTCTTTTCTTTTAATACCAGTATCGACATCGGATCAGATCGGTAAAAACTCATGTCGACCGATCCCTAGAGATACGATAGTCACTAGCTGGTGCGCGAGGAATAACTATTTCCGAAAATATCTACAATTTTATTCGAAGATATCTGAAAGTTTGGCATCCGGAATAATACAACGTTCGTCGCTAGGTCATTAATTTCGTTTATTTGGAGAAAATTAAAGCAAAATTCAAAATATCGTATCGCAAACTACCAAACACTCTCAGCGACTAACACAATGACAGCAGAAAATAATCTTTCTTTAATCAGTTCGAGTATAAATTAAGGGATACAACTTAATGTCTCAGAAACGCGGAACTGCGTTCTTATTCTGGCAGTTACTTCTAAAAAACCTAAAGTTCAAGTGTTTAAAATTGTACTGTAAATAATAGCTTCTGTATATAAAAGAAAAGGGGGCTGAACTATAGCAATATCCAGAGTCGGACTGTGTCATATTTTGTGACCTGCCATTTTCTTTCAAAAGGGGGGCCCCCCCCCTGGAAAATATCAATATTTGGGTGTTAAATTTTCCTGGTAACAATTTTACTTGTAGTTTAATATAATTAAATTACAGTCCGATGAGCCCAAATTAACGGGCTCACGAATTTGCTTCTACATTCGTAGTTTTCGTACTACTTAGGTGGATGTAAGCTGTATCGCTTTCATTATATGGGCCAATTCTAGCTAGCTAGCCCTCTTTAATACCACCATGGTGTAAACTTAGTTTAATACCACCATGGTGTAAACTTAGTTATAATTATAACAAATTTTTATAACAAAATTTGTGTAAAAAATTATGATTTCATTCCTAGTCCCGACCCTGATGCATGCAATTTGATCCGTGACCAGTGAAGGGGGACCCAGTTTTCTGCATTTAGTAGGGAATCCATCTATCATTGCCCGACGGACGGGTGGGACCGGGACCAGTTTGAGCCTGGCACTTTTTAAGGATAAAAATTCGAAGCCCTGTAATTAAAATTTTGCAAGAATATATTCTAAAATCTGAAAATTTTCTCCTGATCTCTGGCTAGATTTTTCTCGAAACAGCTTTTTAACTCACTCGTTTAAGAAGTAAAATGTAGAGCATTTTAATTGTAATCACAATATTTTTATTGTAGGTACGGTATTTAGTAGAGAAGTATCTCCCCTAAAAAAAAAACTTGTTAAGGATTCCCGTCAACTGAAATCGCGATACAGAATGCTAATTTTTTTTCCGCCACATTAATCTCACCGAGTTCGAAGGTCAAATGAAAAATTTTAAAAACTTAAATACTGCACAGTTTTCAAGTATTTCACGTAACGTTGGACGTTTGATATCACCGCTTCAAACGGCACAAAAGCTTAACGGGAATCACTAACAAATACTGTTTTGGGGGATATCACATTTTGTGGTCTAGTTGACAAGGTCCACATTTTTTTTAACAGTTGCGAGATAAAAATCCGAATGAGTCTTCATCAGTTGGTTCACAACTGTATTAAATCTTGGTCGGGTTATCCACCGGAAAAAGCAACAATTCTTCGTTTCGTGCCCGTGTTTTAGCGATTGCTTTCTCGCCATACTTTATGTAGGTCATTGTACGCAAAGTATATTGTTCGTAATCGTTTTTCTGTATAATTGTAGTAACATGCTGACTGTGCCCTCAAAATAATACTGAGATTTATAAATGGCGAAAAAGTTCGGTGGGAATCCTTAAAAAGTTTTTTTGTGAAAAATCACATCTTTTTGTATGGTTTTTGCAAGTGATATGGTTCAATTTTTTTTTCTCAGAAATTCCATGATTAAATATGAAGCAATGGAAGTAGGTTTGCATCAGTGAGTTTTCGTAGGGCTTAATCAGGGCATTTTTTTTTCAACTAGAAAAACGCCACTGTGTCACTAGTCGTGGTTTTTTATATCGTCAGGCGGCCAACATCTCCCGATCAAATGAAGTTTCAGCCGTTTCTGTCTCACGTTATTTTTCTTCAGGTGCCTGAAAACAGCCGGATTGTCTTAACTACAAATCCTGTATCTTAGTTGGCGACATGGTAGAGTTTGCACTCTTCCCTTAGCGAGAAAACATCAACGCTACTGACGCCTTTTTTTTTTTTCCAAAAGAAAACGTCACGATGTGACACTATAATCGTGACCTCTAAGTTGTCAGGCGATCAAAAAGACGTTTCAGTCTTTTCGCTAGTAGTGATGTTTTTTTTTCTCAGATGCACAGCCAAACTTCCTTTACATAGCTGTCAAAAGCACAAGCATCTACAGTGGTAGCCATGCTTCCATTACCTCATCTGGGGGATGGGACGGATGTTGATGTTGTGGCAGGCGACACACTAGCGTGCATCTTAATGCCAAAAACTAACAGACACTTCCATCCAATAAGCAAAGCACCAGAATCGAGTGTGACATCATCAAAAGCGAACCTGGCATGGTTAATACGGGTCACATATTTGTTATTAGCTTAAGGTGCAGGAGTAAAGAAAAGGGTACTAACCCTCTATTGTATTAATTAATTCATGGTAATTCATGGAGAGTCACAGACTCGGAGAGGAGTGGGAGTCGGAAGAGAAGAGGCAGTGATGGACAACAAGGACGTATATTGGTTTTGATAAGGCCCAGGTTTAGCTGAAAACAGCTTACCCACGTTTCGCCTTATCACCCAGTAGAGCCAGAACAAGAATACAAAAGTCGCCAACAACAATCGGACCAAGTCCAACAAAAGCACAACTCCAACAATGTTAGTTAATATACGTGACATACGTCACCAACATTTTATAAAGTACTTTCACTTGGTTTATAGGCGGAGACTCTGACCACTGGCCTATTGCTGCTATCTTTGCTCGGGGTCCCCAGGGATTCCTCACAAATCTCGCCAATGCAATCCCATGCAACAGAGGGTTAATTATTTATTACTTACAATTCGTTCTCCTTATTAGATCTCTTCTTTAAAAGGAGTCAACCATTAGTACTATAGTTATTCGGGAAAATGGGAGAAACAGCTGCGACGTGTGAAAACCTAGCGATTTTTCTTTCATTCGTCTGCAGCTTACATTTAAAAAAAAAGAAGAAAAAATAGAATACAATTTTTACTGTGTGATTTTCCAAATCTGTTATAGTCGTAACCCATAAAAGAAGCGATTTCATAAGCGATTTCCTGCTCAATGCACTACAACTAATAATCTAACAACCATAACCACAACTTCGTAGCAACCGTAACTTGTCATACGCCTACTGAGACTCTATATTGCAATTCTCAATACGTTGAGAACGTCATAGTGGCAACCTTCACCAATGATGATCGATATTCGCAATGGAGAAATTCGCTATTTTGCGAGTTCAGTTCCAGCGTTAATTTCGCCTAAAATGGTGACTGCAGTAGCAACAATGAAACTCAGATTTTTGCATGTCAAGAACGGCCCAGCCGTTCAGGAGTAAGGAGTATACATAGGCCCACTAACCAGTACATAGGCCGTACAGTACAGTACAGTACAGTACATAGGCCGTAAGTACAGGGCGTACAGTACATAGGCCCACTAACCAATCAATCTTCAGTTCAGGTGCAAAATATTTTTTCAAATTGCAGACTTATAGAACAATTCAATAAATGTTTAAAGCCTAAAAAAAAAAAAAACACCAAAAATTGTTTACATTTTTTTTACACGTGGCAAGTAAAAACCTGACACTGGAGAGCTAATTTTAATATCTGGCCGCACAGCGAGTTTTGCCTAATTCACATTCGTGAAGGTTGCGTATAACAGTGTAAGATTCGAAAGTAAACGATAGTTCGACACGTTATTTCCGTGTAGTTACGTTTTGCAGGGATACCACTAGTAGGCTAAATGAAATACGTATCAGTTTCCTCGCAACTCCTCATCAAGTAGCGTTGCAAGGTTGTACTCACCTCCCGTATTAGTCAACCCTTTCTGTGAAGCCATTTTAAAATATGGCGACCAGGATATTTGTGTGGCAATATCGAGGAATATCCAGGAGATCATACACGAAAACACATTTCGCACGCCTCGACGTTGAAATTACTGTACATTTGAACATTAAACGTCATATTGTGTCACCAACCGATGGCAATTCGGTGATCCTTGTCACCTGACTTTCTAATTTCACCATACTTCTTTCGCTTTCTCCCTCGCCAGGTCACGTGACAAACAAGAAGAAGCTCTGCCAAGATTCAGAGTACACTGAGTGCTGTCCGGAGCAGTTATCGGGCAAGAACGCAATTCGCTTTAATTAAATAATATATATATGTATATTTTTTTGTAGTTGTGTGGTGAAAATAAGCCGCCTTTCACTCATTTTTAAAATTTTAACTGACCATTAACGGTAAGTCACGTATTTGCGGTGCCGTAAGCCTCGTTAAAGTTTCTTCTTTAATTTTTAATTTTAAGCTCATAGGCTCATCAGCATGCGAAGCGAGACGTAATGAGCTCAGCACGAGTCCGTAGGAACTGCCTTAGTAATAAGTGACACACACATGTTCCTTCAAGGCCATTCTGAAAGCAGACAATCATATACACTTCTTATGAAAGTCCCTTCACCCACATTCCTTCTCGTAAGCCAATGGCTTGAATAATCGTGTTTCAGTACTAGTATTCTAAAGTCTATCTATGGAAGTTTTTTTTGTCGTAAATGTAAGACTTCTCCGCATCGGCTTCCTGCTTCCCTCCCAACTTTTCTGCAATTCATTTTTGGTTTCTCGCTGTATTTGTGTTGTATTCAGTGGTATGGGCCTAGTGGTGCTGTTGTTGTAGGTTAGGTTACGTCAGTTGCCTTGCCTTGAGTTTCTCCGGGCGGGAAACGAGTTTCCTGGCGTTTGGCGTGACGCTACGGTAGTTCGTTACACTTATGGCAAAAAATTGGCGAGATAGAGTTTAGACAAAAACCCATGTTTCAGTCAAAACAAGATACAAAAAAATTGACTTTCTTGATTGGAAGTCTACTTTCGTCTATACAATCTTCAAGCAATTGGTTGATCGCAGCCACTACGTGAGTGAAATGGGCGGAAAATATTGATGTAAATATTTACACCAAAGCAGTAAATATTAATCGATAAGCACAATATCAACAATTTGATTGGAGCTATTTTGATCTTGTATAGGCGTGTATGTCGCTTCGCTTCAAATTTGCTTCTGTCTGTCAACATCTTGTTTTGAAAATTAATGAAAGATCTCTTTTAATCATTATCAATTTTTCAGTCGTTCGTTCAAAGTTCTATTTTACGTATGTCTTTCGACCATTTTTAGGGGAGAGGGGGGAGAATTGAAATTACTGGCTGATAAAATCATTATATGGTTTTCATTACCTTGGTTTTCAGATCAAAGCTTAAGTTGGACAGTTTTACTGCGGTAACTATGCTTTAAAGAAAAGTAGACTGTGAAGAAACTTAATATAATAATGGTTTAAAGGAGACTGTATTTGAACTATGCTATAATCGTGGTATCCCAGTAGTAGTTGTGAGGTGTTACCATAATTATAGCATCGTCCGATCACAATATGATCGAATAAACATGGTTAGTCAAGAGTATTAATGGTGTAGGACCTGTTAATTTTAGAGCAGCCGTAGACAAGAGTTCAGTCACATGCTCCATGATGATACTTCCCATCTTCATCGTTCAGATTGAGAAAATACCACACGCGAGGGTTTCTTCACAATAAGAACCTTACGATTACTAATCAAGATTTAAGAGATGGACGAAATATTTGTTGGTACCACTGTTGTACAACAGCATTATCCCCAAAAGCAAAAAATGCTTCATTAAAATTAAATTGCCCTAAGGTGCACCACATTTGGTCATTTTCGGATTACATGCACAAGTTGGGTTCTGCTTTTTAAACAACTTTCAAGGCCTGTCCTTCGGATACAAACTGCATTATGCATTGCATACAGATTAAATGGATTGCAAGTTTTGCGTCATGATAAGGCCTTGACTGGCAAGTCGACCCTAAAAGTTGTAAATTATAAAAGTTATTAAAGTCGACCCACGAAGTCGGCCCTAAAGTTATCCCCTAAACACTCCAGCGGTGTTTCACCAAAGGTCTCCCAAGACTCAGGGAGGTTGCATATTGGGAGCACCCGGAACGTTTCGGCCTCGAGTTGCTGAAATTGCGCAGAATTAAATATGACTTGGTTCTTACTTTCAAGATTCTAAACCACTTACTTGAGGTAGACCTTCCTTTTTAATTCGACGTGTCACACGTCGAATTAATGCGGTTGTGGCCAAAAAAACCGGGGTAGCCAATTTACGTCAGCGACATCTCCTCAAAAACCAGACACATTTGTTCAATTCTGATCCGGCGAAATTCAAGTATGCGGGTGGGTGACTTGCAGTGCGCTAGTAGACAAGGTATTATGCTCTAGTTAATTTAGTTAGGGCGGTTTTAGTTCGCTAACCTCTAAGAAGGTCTCTGAGCGAAAAACCGTCATCAAATAGTACATGATCAGTGGCTGACGTCAGCCGTCCTCAGCGTAAAGGTGTGCGCTCAATGCCGATCATACGAAAAATTGCGGCGTGTAACTGCACATTTCGGCAAGTCAGCTCTTCAACATTGCGGTCGGTTAGAGGCTATCGTGTACGTCGAGATGGATCCTCTCTTATAGCGCAGAACAACACAAAGTGAGTCATCACTTACCTTTGTGGTGATCTGGATGGTACACCGAATTTCTATGATTGAATCTGGACGGTACAATGAATACGATGCTCGTATAACACTTTTGCTGTTAATTACTGCGCCATCCTCGCTGCTTTTCGGGTGCGATATATTACAGTATTTTATTACGCGTATTTGTGGTGTTGTTTCCTATTGAACGAGTGAGCAAAGCGAATGATGTCCTGTTTTCACAGTGGCGGACTGGCCAGAGGGAGGGAAGGGCGGGATATTCCTAATGGCCTCTGACTTTCAGATTTTTTTTTAAATCCGTAACGGGAAGACACGTAAGTTTCATTGGTTCGACATTAGTTTTAATCACAGATTTAAAATTACAAATAATAATAATAAAGATAATTATAAAACGCTAGTAAAACAAGTACTTTGTATTGAGTAGCCTAACAAAAATTGGCCACATGAAATTGCAGTGTTATATTCAATGTGGACTTTGTCATAATTTTCGTGTGAATATTTTAACTTTTGTTAATACACCTAAAAAGTG
>JAHWFP010238558.1:62483-82183 GCA_023313725.1 Lithobius niger | reverse complement strand
CCCCCCCCCCCCCTCACTAAATTACCTGCTCAATTTATGAAATATGGTGTTCGAAGATTTAAAAAATGTAAAAGTCTGATGAACATGAACAACGGGTACGGGAAACTGTAAAACAACGAAGCTATCAGGTTTTTTTTTTGTAAGAAAACCAATATCAGCGTCCGATGAAAACTTATCTGGTCAGTGATTGCATTGTCGCACACAAGATTCTGGCTCATTTGCTGTATCGTAGTAGCAAACGTTACGAAACAATTTTTTTTAATATAATGTGCAATATAGTAGATATTCTTCAGTACACCATGTATTCAGATTTTTTAGAAGTGTCCTGTTGGTATGTCTGCCGTTCCAACTTCATACGTCAATTACAGATATTTTTTATTCTACCATACGACACGTCGAATTACTAATGCAGTGTTAGTGCATCTTGTTCGATTTGGGCTCCATGGGTTCAGCACACGCGGGGTCACAACTGGAGTCTACAGGGTATATAGGCTCGATTGTCGTAGTAACTTTTTCTTGGGGAAGGTGGATGGTTGAAATGTGGAATGCTCTCAGGGTTGAGACTATTAACACGAGATCAGTTCACACATTACGCCGAATGTTAGATTCTGAGCCACTGTTTAAATTCTTGAAGCGTTCCCTGCCGGCTTCATAGTACTGCACTGTGAGCTTTATACTCCTTTTTTTTTACCCTATGTTTTTGCAGGATCGATGTTAGTGGCCCAAAACCCTTCCGAATACTGCCACCTAAAGGTGGTAAATTAATGATATATTGCTATTATTATTATAAACTTCACTCGCTCATTCCGCGTCGTCTCGCTCCCCTCCCCATCCCCTTTCCTCCCGTCTGCCCCCCCACCCCCTCATTTCATATGCCGTTCGGTCGGTAGATGGCATCGTATGTTCGCGCTGCTGGCCGTTGCGTTCCGGGCGCAGCTGCTATCTCAGCGGGGCTTGGCTGCTACTCTTATAATTTGCCGTTCCGTCGGTAGATGGCGGAGATGGCATCGTATGTCCTTCTTGGTGCTGCGCTGCAGATGGCTGCTGCCGGCTGCTGCAGATGGCCGCGTTGCGGAACTTGTGTAATTATATATAATGATTGCAAATTTTTCTCAATACACGGTAAAATGATTTATGCATCCTTTTACAGTTGTTCTTATTATACTGAAGACTCATAAGGGTGGTGTATTGGTTGAAATTTTCTATCCATTGCCTTCAGTCGTTAATTGAAAGACTTAGTTCGCTTGCTTGATAATCTTTTCTTTTAACTTTCTTGAATGGCTGACAGGAGGCTGAGCAGGTATTGTACAGACGTGTAACCAACGAATGTGGTCATCTCTGGAGTCTCATGTTCCCGGATTCGTTCTAATATTTGGCTAATTTGCGAATATAAATCCAGAAATCAAGCATAGAATAGTTTGGAAAATTTGAATAAATCGGCGAAATGGGTTCAAACAGTGGCTCACCCAGAGGGGGGCGAAGGGTGGCCACTTGCCCCTCCCAACACCCGAGATTAACAGTAAAACTGAGCAATTGCAAGAACCTCGATGATTTTTTTGTACTGACATAGAAGTAGGGTTTATATTGGTTGGTTTATATTAAAATGCTCTCAGCAACCCAAATTCGTTCTCGAGCGCAGTCTTTCTCTCATCCCCCCCCCCCCCCCCTTAGTGTGAAAATTTATTTACTTCGAAGTTGACTAAATAAGTAAGGAATTTGCTGCCATTTAAGAAGATTTGATATGCTTTTTTTAATCATGAAAAAGCATGACAAATCACTGAAACTGTTAAAAATGCTTTAGCTTTCGTACCCATCGTCGTGTTTGTTAACCCCCTGTAAAGAAACTGCCTGGATACGCCACTGGGTTCAAAAATGATGGTACAGACAGACAGACGGCAGTACGGAATGAAAAGATTAACTGTTAGCTTGCACGTGCATCACTAAAACACTAAATACAGCATAGTGTAACCGCTGGGAGCGCTATATTATTGTTTTCGGGAGAGGCAGGCATCGACGAGAACCAAAGTAACTCACAGTCGGAAAATTGAGTTGTCCATTCTTATCACAAGATTTTTTTTAAACGGTCACTCAAACAAAAAATAGTCTTGACCAATTAAGGAACTAAAAACCGGTAGGAAGACGGATGACAACTCCACTTATTTTGTAATTTTTCTCACGACTCTGAGGCGAAAAACAATTTAATGGTCGATTTTTCCCGTTAACAAGACTAATAGAGGTCAAGCGATTATAGGTTAACTACCGTGTCTTAATTAATAATAATAGATAATCATTACTGTTTGGTGTTATTACTTGTAGGCTCTTCTTATAATGCAACATCATTACGAAATATCTGCCCTAAAGAAAAAGTTTGACAAATTCTGCAATTTATTTGTGATGTGCGATTACAACCTTTACCGAGAGGCAATTATTTCCAAAGCATGTCTGTAGCCTAGAGCAGTATTTGTATAGAATTTATGTCTCCACTGCTTAGTTAGCCAAAGGCTGAATGACAAATACGGAAATTCTGGTGCGATGACGAAGTGAAAATAATTTAATTACCTTGCATCCAAGATCATTTACATAAATTTGTATAATAAAACAAAAACAGTTTGCTTTTTTGCTGTGTGGCGCTACAAGAAAACTGCAATGCACAAACATCTCTTTTGATGTCTTTGTTGAATTGGTAAATGCAGCAACAATTTAACTTCCTTTTTTGCGTTTAGGAGGCCCAAAGGGTGTCATAATACCAGCACTCGGCACCAATTTAGAAATGCATTATTCAATAGTGCTCTTGTGTTCAGTGTTCAGTATTTAGAACTGAAGTATTTAGTACTCAGTATTCAGTATTTAATATTCAGTGCTTAAAACTGAAGTATTAAAGACACAGTGTTTAGTGTTATATTCAGTAATTAGCAATGAAGTATTCATTGTTCAGATTCAGTATTCAGTGTTCAGTGCAATTTTGGATTTGTGGTTTTGGGTTGTGGCGACGCTAGCAAAACGATCTCCGATTCCGTTTTTGGCTTGACTTTATATTGCTGCAGAATATGGTCTTTCCTTACTTACAACTGAATGCTTGTGTAGGTAACTGAATACTTTTTGGACATCTTAATCGTAAAAAGACCAACAGCCCTTTACACAATTTGATGAAGATATAAAGTCTTGAATGTGGCTTATATATAACGTGTTAAAGTTTTCTTAGGTGCAAGTTTTCCTAACGGAATTTCTCAGGAACAAATGGAAAGAAAGAAAACAAACCCAAAAGGAAGTGTACTTTGTGAAGAGCAAGCAATCCAATTAAATGGGAATTTTAACCTTTGTCTGGTGAATTATTTCTGGCAACATTTTTAAAATCAAACTTAGGTCGGTTGCGGGATTCGAGCCACCATCCACTTGGTTTGAAGACGAGGACACTGACCAGTGGGCTGTTGCAGCTCGCTTTGCTCGGGGTCCCGGGGTCCCGGGGTCCCCTCACAAAGCTTGCGGCACGAGTGAGGACCTGCTTTTTGGCCCGAATACTTTACGTCCTTTTTCAAGGACGCCACTAGCGAAAGGGTTAAATCAGCTCTGTTCTCTCCTGAACAGAGATTTAACATCGGGCACCATCGTAAATTACTCCTGATCAGATTATATGAACGATATATCTTACCTGTGGATTTTAATAGAGCGAGTCGGAATAAATCATTGCCCCTACATCCACGTCCTCCCTCCTCCTGACTACTGTCTGGGTTATTTCCGCGAACAATTAAGTAAAACACGACCGAACAATATAGGAGAAAAATAAATAAACAAACAAATAACGTAAATAAACAAACGCCCGTCGTAGGGTCCAGGGACTGCACTTACTTTCGTTTCTCAGCAAAGGACGTAGTTTTAGATGTATACAGTTTATTAGTGTGACGTAGTTGATTCTTGTTGGCTTGGCTCCTTTACTTGTTCCCTTGAGAACATCTGGGAAAACGCAATGGGTGGGAGAGGGTTAAGCGCTTGAATGGTATCGTGTCAGGATGCTTTATACAAGCAGACTTTGTACGGCTCTGACTGACTGCACCTATTTCTCAATGAATATTGCCGTAAATTAGTCATTTTTTTCCCGCTCTGCTGATTTATTAATTGCGGAACAAACAAAAGAAGGAAGCAATTTCGTGTTTAGATTTTTCCCTTAAATTTTGTCCTCGTACTTTTCCGTCTTTTTGACGATGTTTGCGTACACAATTTTAATGAGTTTGGCGGAATGGAGCCATAACCGCAAAGGGATGATGATGATAATGGCGTTTTCCGAGAATATTCCAAGGTCTCAGATGGCTGTCGGCGTGAGGGAGTCGAAATACTGGTTCACCTTTTGCGGGGAGTGGCTCGTGCTATGCCTCCCACGCGCTATTGCCACACACACACACTATAAAAATGAGGCTGGACGAAAGTAAAATTAAAAAAAAAAAAGGAAAACAAAACAATGAAACATTAATAATTATGATGCCCAATTTAGGGTAAATATGACGCAGGCTGCAGGTAATATACGTACTTGCTAAGTAGACGTTGGGTGTTTAATATACTTGACATTACGACTGTATGGTAAAAAGGGAAATAGTCGAATTAACATAGTTTTCAACTGCTAAGGTTGTCTCGTGAAGAAGAGGGACAAAACACCACAACCTTCATGAGCACGAGCGAAATTCCGGGGTTCTTCGCTTCCTAAATAAATCGTTTGGCTACAGACCTCGCGAATTGAAGTTACCTAAGCAGGTAGGTAGTCTAGTACCTTTGGTGGGGGGGGGGGGGGGGGATTGGGCTTAAATGGGCCATCGACCTTTGGTGGTTAGCGGTTATCAATTAGTTGAGAAACGTAAACATGAAAAAGAAACTAAACTGCAGTAAAAAGATAAATAAACAAACTGGCTATGACGCAGTTTGTTTAATTTAAACATAGAGATGTTTAACTACAACTATAGCTTGGTATGAAGTCCATATACTGCAATGCTTCACCTGATGAGCACGCCCACGCCAAACCATTCAGAACCAAACTGCGAACACAAATTTGGTGTTTAAATTCACTGAAAGAAACAAGAAACCAACAAACAAGCGAAATGGAAGGGAGTGGGGGAGGTGGAGGCAGGGTAACGAACAGCAAACGTAAAAAAAAAAGCCCACAATCTAAACAAGGCACAAATTAAACACAGAGTCCAAGTAACATGAATTGTAATGATTTAAAAAGAATTCTTGAGCATGAAAGAAGCTTGTTTCGTTTTCCCTTTGGTCGCCCAAAGCAGCGATTTAGGGGATATCGGTTCCTCCTTTCCTATTTACTGAGGCCCTGAGCATTTTGCTTATAACTGACGGTTTTGGCTGGACGTAACGGCTAAAGAATGGTTCGTAGGGCCCGAGGAAAGAATGTCTAGGGTATCCATGTTCTAACTCTCGTTGGTCGCGATGCCTTATGGCTAAGTGTGGAGCGACTGGTCGTAACTATTTTCACGGATAAGCCCGACTTTTATTCTATATTATATTTTTTCTGATTTTTTTTATTCCGTTGTGTTGATTTTTTTTTAGACGTTGAATTGACATTACTATTTATGTATTTACCACGAACAATAAACAGCAATTCATTAACTGCAGAATACGCCGGGTGGGTTATAACGTGATGTGAAAAATATCACCGATGTGATTAGCCCAATCATGCAGTAATTCTGCGTGCAACAACGTTGAAACGACCTTGAAGCAAAGAAGGAGATGGCTTCTACAAGCCAAGGCCGACTGGAGGTGGTAATTGCATGATTCATCTCTGGGGACCAAGTCACTTCCCGCAAAGGCTGGAAAAATACCGCCTCTTAACATTGCTTTGGTAAAACAAGAACCTTCTTGTGATGTCATATCAAGCCTCCAAGTCCTATAGACTACCGAGCCGGATGGCAGACCCGCACCTTCTCTCCTAGATGGCCTTATGCAAACGGTAGAATTCGATGCGAGAGTTAAACATGAATACTCCCGTGTCTTGTGGACGTTTTGGCATTTACGAGCTCTTGATTTCATGTATTGTGGACGGATTATACTCTCACCTAGTGTAAAAATCAGCGACCGCAAGCAAGGATATCTGGAGTCTCGATGTTAAATTTCCGGCTAAACTTCCTGTCGTTTCTTTAACATTTCATTTTATTTTTTTTCGTAGCCTGACTGTGAATGGTTTCCCCACATTTTAGGCTACGTTTCGAAGATGCCGTAGTGGAAACCAATTTTGTTTTTTCCACGAATGCTAAGAGCAGCGTTGAACTGGAACGGATACTCGCTGCAAAGCTCCTTTCAGACTGTAAGCGTGCGGATGTAATAAATAATACGTGAGACATAACGAATAAATGCAAGGAAATCTGTCGCTGTATACTTAACAGGGGATTCGTAGCAAGGGGTTGATTAACAGCAATGGCGTAATAAAGTGTCTCTGGGCCCATAGGCAAAATTTATGGTTGGCCCCATTTATTACTACAACCCCCCCCTCCCCCCCCAATCTTTGACCTTTTCGACTGTCCAAATGGTACACAAATACTGTGCGTTGTTTGGTTTACATTATACCCGAACAACCAACTAACTTTTAAGCAAAAAAAAAATTACTTCGTAATGCAAACAAACAGTAATGTTTGAAAAAAAATGTATTAAAAAACATGTCTGCGTGGTATTTTTTTTTAACCTTTACTTAACTGTTAGTAGCTACATTATTAGACTTGTTAAATGGGAACTTGGACTTGCTTATAACGTATTGCACTTTGAACATACAATTTACATACCGCAGTTACTAGTTCACTAGTTGAGGCTCTTAAGGTGATACTTTCGGCATGCTTTTCTCAATACAAAAATCTCAATGATGTTGTCCATGTACCTTTAACGGCGGGGCCCTCGAGTTGCAGGGACCCACAAGCAATGCTTACCTAGCCTACCTGTATGTTACGTCACTGATTAACGGTTCCGAAATAAGACCTTACGATAGAGTTTATTGTCGAGTATCGAGAAAAGTGTGTATGTATTTCGTTTGGAGGGTAGCCCCTTTGTTGGCAGAAAAAGCTGTTACGGTTGGTTTTACATAACATATTTTTACAGCAGTCTGAAGAAGGCGCATGGCTCACTTCAAACCGGGGAACCTCTCATCTTGGCAGGGCTAATACATTTTCAAAAATAGTAAGAAACAGATCCCTAAGCTGTTTGATAAACTGGACAGTCTCTCACACTACCATGATGATTAGGACTGGTAGGGATCCTGTCAGGTTCCCATTTCAAGCAGTAATCAAGCGCTAGTCAGCTTACTTAAAGCAGTAGCCTATATGAGTGCTATCACCTCTCGGCCGTCGTCACAACAGTTGCGTTAACGATTAGTTATCATATTTTTTTTTTAAACATAAGAGCGGAAGAGATCGTCTTTATTAAATGCAGGATACGAGAGGGAAGAAGTGCCAGTTATAAAATGGATTGCTCTGTAGCAACCGGAGGCTTTTGTCATTTCAATTCCGACTTTAGATTAACCTCTGAATATTAATGTGACAAGCCAAAGCTGCAGTGGGATGGTTTATTAACGCACGATTTCGATCTATATTTAGTGTTGTGACAGGGTAAATATTTTGAAAGGAGAATTTCTGCGATATGTTTTGTTGGTCCTAAACGCAAAAAAAGAACGACTGAGGTATACATTGCGTGTAAGATTTTAAGCAATTTAAACATGGATTTTTTTTTCACTTTTAATATTTTGTCCGATTTTTCTGCCAACATTGTAGAGATGAACTCGGTGATTTATGAAAAAAAAAAACCTTTTGATGATGAATTGATGATGGACCGGAATAAAGATAGTCTAAGTGCCAGCAAATCCATTGTCGTTTCATTGAGTTTATTTCGTGATACCAGGAGAGCATAAAGAACGGCCCGTAGGACCTGACGCTGGAGTATCCATGCTAATATTATCCCATCTTCCATGTCTCGTAATTAGCAGCGACTTAATTACGGGAACAATTATAGAACGAGTTATCGTAATTATTTTCATGACAAACGACGTGAAACTTACGCTGTTTACCTAATAGATACGTGGTAACAAAAATGAATTTTGTTGTGATTGGTCCAAGCAATCCCCTTTTGGCTAGCAGCGTTAAAAAGACCTTAAAGTCAGGAAGGAGTTTGTTTGTTCAAGCCAAAGCCTATACTTAGGTAGAAATTTCGTTTCTCACCTCCCGAATCCGCCTCCAGTTCTCGCACGGGCCAAAAAAGTTAACGTCTTTTAGCGTTGATTTCGTAAAGTAAGATTCTGGAGGTGTTGAATTGAATTGATTAAGAGCTGGGAAACAAAATTCACAGCTTCTTTCCCATACGAAGCGAAGAAGGGAACATGAAGCAAGACTTACAGTATCAGTGATTTCCGATGCATGTATGTCTCCTGGTGATACCTAAAAGGCATTTAACCTGCTTAAATATCTCAGTGATATTATATAGCTCTGGCTAAAAGAAAAGAAAACTTATAAAAGTGACTGTCTGGATGGTGCTAACATCGTGAGAGAATTTCGAGTGTTAATATCAGAAAAAGATCTTACAGCTGATCTCGGCCTGGAGGCATATACGTCGGAATGGGTCAAACGCAGACGACCAACACATCATACATTGAGTAGCATTTGACCTGGCGTAGCATGTGACATTGAGTAGCATGTAACATTACAACTTGGTTTGAATAATCGTTTGAATTGAATGTAATAGTGCGTAGCCTGCTGACCACCCGCCATTTGCAGTATGATGAGAACAGTGTTAAACTGGTGTGCAGCATCAGCACCAGGAATTGAGCTTTGCTCGGCTGCAGGCTTCTAGGACCGATGACCTTCGCTGTTGGTTATGTTTTAGTCCAGATCCGAGCCTCATAAATCCTTCCGGGGTCAATGAGCATCTAGTGGAGGCCAGTTCGTAGCAAGAGATGGCGCTAAATCGTAAGCCATTATACTTTTTTTTTTAGTCTAAACAACCGTTGTCAGATGGTGACTATAGTAAACCAGCTTTACTTTTTTGCTTGTGATTTCAAAGATATATTCTTTTGAAAAAATAACTTAGAAATGAATACCTATGAATTAATTGGTGGCCGTTTTGGTGAAGATGGAGAAGAGCAGACGATTCAGCGCCATCTCTGGGCACGTAAAGCGAACAAATTGTTCAAAACGAGAAAAATTTGTTTAATTTGCGTAAAACTTTCTATGGAACATTTGTGCAGAGACTACGACAGGCAAAGAACTGAGGTATACAAGTGAAAATTCCGAAAATTGGTCGTCCACCTGCAGCTGCATTCCAAATAACACATATCGTGCCGTATAGTTTCAACAAAACATTCTTTTAGATCTTCTGTAGGCTAAAATATCTGATGGCCCGCGAGTTCGTGTATTCTGGAATTGTCGCCGCATTTAACCATGTGTTTATGTGTTTCTGAGCAAACCAGGAAGTGGTCGTTTACCTGACTCCACGAATTATGAAAAACATTCCACCGCACCCTATGACATAAAAATCGATCGTTTTATGACGGGTTCTTGGCAGTTGTCCCACAATACACTCGGGGAGCGGGATTATTGTCAAAAGCGACGTGCATGCCCACCTAGCAATTATGCCCCTCTTTTCATTTTTATTAGAAGACTATATCTATTGTGTTTTTGGCGCTGTAGAGTTGGAGTGCAAAAATCACACTCGTGCCTTTTATGTGCATAATAATTTGTACCATTCAGAGTGTCCGTAATACTTACTGTTAGTCCGCCTTAGATCAATAATGGGGGACAAATAAGTCCATTTCCATCTGAACATTCATGGTGTAGGACACTATATAGTGTGCGGCTCGAAAAAAAACCACGCCAACTTTAATAATGAGGGAAAAACAAGAAACATTATTGTGTGCATCCGAATGTATTCACAATTTTGCGGTGAAAGCAGCAAATTGTCAGCTTCTTGGGATTACAATCTGTCACAAATGTGCGAACAGATAAACATTCTAAATTGTAAATTATCTGTTTCAAGTGACTAAATGTAATTTCTTTTGCACCTGATTAACTTCTGAAGGTGAAGCTCAGATTCAACAAACAATTTGTTTGCTACACCAACGAGTTTATTTGCTATACCATCCTTAATTAACGTTCAACGATGCAACTCCAGCACGTGTGATGTAATGCAGCGCACCAGGTGTGTTGAGTAGTAGAGTAGTTAAGCAAAGGGTCAATGTAAAGGGTCCATCGCCGCTTAGGCCCTATGGGAAATTTCCCATTTTCCTGTATGATCAGTATATAGGCTACGACTCTGATCTGAGATCAGTGGGCGCTTGCTTCTAATTTAATTTAATTTGATTGTTGGCTGCCTTGTTAGATGAGTTGCTGTTTTTATGGGCCTGAATTAATTTTTATTTTAAGCCTAGAAGTTGTCAGAAATATCTGTCAGCCTACAGTGGTAGTACCGACAAGAATTCTTCTCGAGCGCTTAACAATGGTGACCATATGCAAGTAAATCATATTCGTTAATCGTTATTAAATAAGAAATAAGAAATCTCAGTATGGTCGACAAAGCTTGACGACTACTGACCCATATTTTCCCCATCATCATTTCTGGTGAAGTCTTCGCTAAAGATGAATAATGAGATGGTTGATGCAACAGTTTGGACAAGGTAATTGCTTAGGAATTGTTCCGGATAACAACTGTAGCTGGTGAACCAACCACGACGCAGATAGAGCGAGCGCATCTAGCGATTTCGCCCGTTGTTTCGTAGTTAGCAAACGACTTTCAAAAAAATCTAAACATAACTAACAATACTATTGCTAATATTGTTTGAGTAATTATTGACTTGTTAATTTGTTGTTTTTTTTCCCAACTAATTAAATATATTTAAAATTTTAGTAACTACTAACTCATTTACTTTGCTTTGCCTACTTTGAGTCTAAGAACGACATGGCCCTCTACCCCTCCCCTCACCCCGAAAAAGTTTCCTCTCTTCTGACCACTAATTTATTTACTTGTGGTTTACTTGTAGTTTTTAGTTACTTTATGGAGCCGAACCCAAACAGTCAAACCCAAATCCGTCTGTCCCACTTACTTTATTTACTTTGCTTTTGGCAAAAGAGTTACCCCGAGATTAATTTAAACACATTAACAAATATCATTCCACCTTGTTTAAAATCATACTTATTATCAGCAACACAACGTATAAATTGCCAAACGTGTAGCCTGAAGTGATTGGACGCAAATGTAGACATGTGGGTTTTTAAAAGTGTTTAATCACCAGCGTATCTGCGGTGCGGGGTTTGAGCGATTAAAGCGAGGGTTTTCCAGGTGTAGTAATCCTTTTTAATCAAAACCACAAAAAAATGCAGGTCCGTTATGGTGAAACCAGCCTTCGTAAGCGCACGAACTATAGGAAATGTGGATAACCTTGGCAGCGTTCGACGATGGTTAAAAGGAGTGATGGTATAGTTTGTTCCACGTTACGTTTGCAGGAATTCCTTCTACTACGAGTGGGAAAAACAGGTAAACTCGTAGACTCCAACGGTAATTGTGTAGAGTCTACAAGTGTGATATCCACATGTTTTTGCACTTTTAGTGCAGGGAAACGTGGCGTCATACAGCCAGTTTCTTGCAAACATAAATGTGGAACAAACTATAGGCTTTGCTGCTTCTTACTTCCTTTCAACAGTAGACTTAATTTAATTTAGATTTACTGTATTTTGCAAACAGTTATTATTTGTGACATTCTCTTATGAAATGTACTAAATAACAGTGTGTTGTGGTCTGCCATTTTTGTCCCCAACCAACACTTAACGCACGTGCAAGTACACACGCCTTTCCGTAATAACAGTCGTCACCTGCGAGGCGGAACGCTCAAATGGAAGACCACCCTTTGTAATTTTCTTTGGCGAGGAAGCCTTAAAAAGCCACTTCCTGTACATGAAAATGTGTTTTTAATTCAGTATAAGACCTACATTAAATCGTCAAGCTAAGATATTAGGCTGCAATTATGTCATATATAAGCGAGTTTGAAGTTTCAAGATGGCGGCTATTTTTGGATATGCCAAGATGTTACGTAGCAACTTGGCAAACCCAAAATAGACGCCGTCTTGTAACTTCAAACTCGCTTAGGCTGTATCATAATTGCAGCCTAATTGCAACAGTGTGAGTTCTGAGGCCACCGTGATATTTTTTATCTCGTTGTCGCAGATCAATACGATAACGAGCATTTTACCCGGCAATGTCATTCACAAACCTTGGTGCATGGTGCTTAGCACGGCAACGTAGCTTTTAGTTTCACTATCGCAAGTACGCAGCTTACAGCTCGTGTTAGTCTTGTGCTTTACTACTCCTGTAAATGGTCGAGAGAGCGAAGCGAGCGATGTCGAATGCTCAAGCAGAACTGGATTTTGTGACTGTTTGTCTGTGAGTGTGTTTTGTCTGTTTAACACACGATAACATTCGGAATTTTGTTCTGGCTTGGTGGAAATTTCGTGCCAAGGAAGCTTTGGTGCATGAAGCAACGAATTAGAAGATGAAATTAATACCTCAAATATTTTTGAAGATTTTCGGGTTTAGCTGATTTTCAGCAGTAGCGTTAAGATTCAACATCGGTCGTAGTAAAGGAACACGATATTAAAAGCCAGTGGACCCGGGAACGTACCTGCATGCTACGCTTCCTCCCAACGATGTAGCCTTTGATAACTACGGGATATAGGCTGCTTGCTCACGATGCCTTAACACCCACACACATTCATCAGCAACATAACGGAAAATACACGTGAAACGTAAAGCTTTTTGCCATAATATACTATAGTGAAAGTTTCTTCAGTGTGAAGAATGCAGAAAATAATTAGAAACGTTAAAAAAATTGTTACTGATAATTTTACACCTTTTGAAACAAAAAGAGAAACTATTTGAATGTTAAAATTGTTGTTAAAATGTTAAAATTGTCGTTGGCATACAAATCGACACAGATATGTATTATTCTATAGATCAAGAGTCGTAGAAATCTGGTAATCAGAGACCGCGATAATTTTAACACTCAGAAATCGCATAACTAATAATGTGTTGTAGCATTACTGTCGGTCGGCCGCGTAATCGATTATATGCTAAGCAATACTTGATTATTTTCCGGCTATCAACATCAAGCTGCCCTCGTTGGATGTTTTCGTTTTTGTCCTTGGGTTTTATGGTGCTTTCCGTCTCTTGAGTTTATCTCACACTAAATAACGGCGAGGATGGATAGTATTAATATCTGACTCATAGCGCCCCCCCCCCCCCCCCCTCCACTCGCCGCTGTGCCCTTCCTCCGTTATGCTGCAGATTACAGCTGTGTTAGCACTCTGGATGGAATCATGTGGTTGAGCCATTTTTTTTCCCCCGTGTGGCTTTTTTTAATTAATATTTTTTTTTGCATGTGATAACCAGCACATTTAATTGTTTTGCCCTTAATGGTTGTACTATGAAACAATCACGGTGAAACAAACTATGGCTCTTGGGAAGTAGTTCCAAAGCCTGAACCACTGAGCTAACTATATAGAGAATACCACCAGGAATTCCATCCCCTTTGCCTTTTTTGTTTGTCTATCATTTACTGCCGTTTGTACTTGGTATTCAGTATTTTTGGCACTGAAGTAATAAACCTCTTTTTTTTTTTCGTTTTGCATATTTCAAAATAAATTTATGAATCGGCCAGAGAGAAGTGAGCTATTTTTCTGTGAATGAAAAAGATGTCGCCTTGCTAAAACGAGCAAGCGAGCGCGTTCTTGCTCTCATTCGGACGTTCCTTATTAGGAAGTTCCAACTTGTTTTCTGGGCGAACTGAGCGAGTGACGTCATCCTAGGGTCATTTGTGCTGACGGGCCGGGACAAATTGCCAATTCGTTGGATAACAAGCAGGAAAAAGAGGGCTATTGTCCGATGGTAACAAACGAGTTGGAAGGTTTAAAGATGAAGGGCACGTTCTGTTTACCGATTTTTTTTCTTCTCGCAAAGGTTTGGCTGTAATCACTTTTGGGTTTACGGCTGCTGCGTAGTAGTTTCAATCCACAAACCAAAATCTGCTTTGTCATTCGGCTGCTTCGACTAGGGAGGATTTCGCAAGACATTCCGGTTTTTTCCCATCCTCTTCAAATTGAGCTCACCCTTCCAAACTCTCCTCAGCAGTGTTTATAACTCGGCTTCACAAGTTCGGCTGGCTTATTTTGGGGTTGGCCAAAACTCCAACACATAAAAATTAACGATGTCATTGCCAATGTACGGGGGATTGGTCAGTACCGAAAACACAGTTTATGAAAAATACACTGGTTGGTCAAGACGACATCTAAAGGTGCGTAATCTTCGACTTTAACAACAACACATTAAAATGCGTTAAATCTGCTGTCAAGAATATAACTTTCAACATCGTGTAAATCAGTTTTCCCCTCTATCTACCAAGGGCAAAGGATAGCCTACCTGAGTAACCAATGCCAGGAACGCCTAAACACACACATGTCCTATCCATGTTGTAATTCGTTGCTTCGCGTTCTATATCTTGTCAAAAGGCCGTGTGATCAGTGGCGTAACTAGTGGGGGGGGCAAAGGGCCGATTCGCCCCATCTGTGAGATTTTGAAACCTTATTCGGCAAATTGGCCAAGTCACTTTTTGCATAGCTGAAAAATTATTTACCGTCAGATGGCTGCATTTTGAGGTCAAAGACGCAACTTTCATCTTATCTAATTTATACTTCTACTGTTTCTCCTTTAAATCACTAAAGTTACCAAGTAACCAATGGGGAAATACGAAAATGAGTAAAGAAAACAGTAAGAATTACTAACTCCATATTTTGCTTAAAATTCCCAACATTTTTAACAAAGTATCAGTGTTTAAAAAATAAGTATCTAGTTTGAAAAACTGAAAGATTTACATTGCAAAATTTTTTTTATGCGTATAATGCAGTCAGCAAAACTGGTTTGATAAAAATGTTTCCAACGGCACTTTACAAGGCCAGAAAATGCCGAAAACAGCAATAATGCATCATCTTCCGGGGCTCTTATTCGGTTCTCCCTCCACACCATTCGGCTAAATGCCTAGTGCTGCCCCCTCGGTACAAAACCCTAGTTACGCCACTGCGTGTGGGAGTGAAGCGACGGTTTTTTTGTGCCACAACTTCAGGCGAGTTGAGTGACAATGCCAGAATCTTGTTTTACCAAAGTGAAGCGTAGAGTTAAAATCCCGGCCTGTGCGAGAATTGACGTGGAGCCGGGTGGCAAAAGACGCTATTTCTTTGTCAGTCGGCCTTGTCTTGAGGAAGTGAGACACTCCTTGTTTCAAGGTCGTTTGAACGCAGCTGCTCGACAGAAGCAGTTTGCTTGAATCAATCACAGCACGAGTGATGTTTTTCACAATCTGAGGGCGCGTTTACGCAGCGACTCGCCTTGGCATTCTCGCAGCTAGAACTCAATCGCGATGGCAAAGGTGACATTGCCATGGTAACAACGCTAAATGGATTAGCTAAATCCGACATCGTTTGAGTAAATACTTGCAGTCTTATAATCCGTGCCAATAATATAAAGAATTCTTCATGACGAAACATTTTTCCCAAACGCGTCTGAACTCACGTTATTTGCTGTTTTCGTTGCGAGGCGGCAGACATAAAACCGCCGTTATGTTGGAATTTGAGGTGATTTCTAGCTTCTAGCTGCAAGAATGCAAAAGCGAGTGGTTGCGTAAACCTGCCCTAAATTCTAGTTTTAATTTACGTTATCCATGAACGTAAATTATAGTAGCTCGTTCGACAACTGCCTGCCTGTGTGGGGTCGCGACCTACAGCAAGAGATGGAACACGGGTCAGTATTATGATAGACACTCCGGCATCAGGTCCTATGGGTGCCTCTTTATGCCACTCCCATCGAAGCTTATTAGTTAGGCTTCTTACTAGACTTTGAAAAGTTGGGTGTTTGTCTGGCTGTTTCTGATATGTATTGGTCCCGTGCTGACCAGTTCGGGGCCAAACTTTGTATATTCACTTAAACCTACAAGTAGGAATTTGACACGTTTTGAAACAACGCGGCCGCTTCTTTTATTACTTCTACTGGATATCTTGCACGTAGTGGCCGAGAAGCGTTATTAGAGTCATTCGCTGCTTCAGTGTTAGTTTCAATACTTAGGAATTGCTGTGTATGAGATTAAAAAATAAACTATTCCATATAGCGTTAAGTAATTGTGATCTTTAGAACTCAATTACATTTGTAGGTCACAATTGCTCGGCAGAATGAGTGATGCTATCCTACACTAATTTATTTTCTGCAGTCACAGAGCAGAAACCTATACGATTTCAACCCTGTGCTCCACTTACATGATTTCTCCCCAGTGCAGAACTTCCTCGAATTTCTCACTGAATTCCACTGAATTCCTCGAATTTCACCCCTCCCGCCGGAATTTTAACACTCTTTGGGCGCGTTTACGCAGCGACTCGCCTTTGCATTCTCGCAGCTAGAACTCAATCACGATGGCAAAGGTGACATTCCCATGGTAACAACGCTAAATGGATTAGCTAAATCCGACATCGTTTGAGTAAATACTTGCAGTCTTATAATCCGTGCCAATAATATAAAGAATTCCTCATGACGAAACAATTTTCCCAAACGCTTCTGAACTCACGTTATTTGTTGTTTTCGTTGCGAGGCGGCAGACATAAAACCATCGCCATCTTGGAATTTGAGGTGATTTCTAGCTTTTAGCTGCGAGAATGCAAAAGCGAGTGGTTGCGTAAACCCGGCCTCACTTTGATAAAACAAGATTCTGGCGATGTCGCTCAACTCGCGTGAAGCCGTGATGCAAAATAATCGTCGCTTCACTCCCACACGGCCTTTTGACAAGATATAGAACGCGAAGCAACGAATTACAACATGTGTGTGTTTATGTGCTCCTGGCGTTCGTAAAGCTAGTAGAAGTTTTATCTTCGAATTCGTGCATTTCGTCCACCAAACTCCCGTGTCATGAAAGTTCATCCAAATCAGAACAAAGTCATGAACGTCATTGTGTCCCAAACAGTCAAACACATAGACAAAAGACACATAACATCCAAATTCTGTCTGAGTATTCGACGTCGGTCGCTTCGCTCGCTTGGCCAACAATCTCTTTGTACCGCCACATAAATACACTTGTATAATCACAGAACGGATATAGGTTTTGATTGGTGCCCCATCTATCTAAGACAAAGACTGTCCCTTTAAAGAGAAATTCCGTCAATTTAGTATTACGTAAACTACTAGTAAACTAGTATATGTATACTTGTACGTGTGTATTTATACTTGCATAAATAGTTACTTATGTGTACTTGTATATTTGTATTATGTTTGTGTTATACTTGTATATTTAAACTTGTATATTCACATTTAAACTTATATTCATACACTGTTTCTTATATTCGTACAAACAAGAAACAACGAGTTTTAAGTTTTCTACTTTTTTTGTTGCAATTTAACAATGAAAATGTAAATATCTCACACACCTGCAAAGTTACATCGTTCCAAAAACATCTTTTAACGTACGAATGGTAAATAACACGTCTTGTTAAACAGCGTTCACAGATGTGAGCAATGAACATTACTTTAAACCTCTATTCACTTAACTTTGCTAGTGTTTAAAAAGATCACGGGAATCGTGGAATTCCTCTTTAGCGAAGATCCTTCGAGAATCCGGGAAGCATTCGTTAAAGGGGATTCTTTATTTACACCAACATATTACAATAATTTTTAAACACCTTAATTGAAAACCATTGGAAGCAGTATTTTATGCAACTTAAACAAAAAAAAGGAATTCAAGTTCTTAGTTTTGGTAATATTTTTGGCTAACAGACGGCGTTGATAGGGAAAAATTTGAACATTTAAAAAAAACTGTCAATTTTGTTAAAAGTTTTATTTTGGCCTTTTCGAATAAAATGTATGTATGTATGGCGAAAATCATTAAAAACAATCCCTATGGCGGGAAGTTTAAAACGAAGATGATAGCTTAGCTGTAGAGGAAGGGTAGATGGTATTGGGTTGGGGTCATGAATGCCTTACCACCAAGGTTAGACCTACCAGGGGTCCCCGATGGCATCGCCAAACGTGAGGGACAAGTGAGGGGAAAAGCCGTGTCATTGTCAATGTGTCTAAAATATAAAAATAAAAAAATAAAAATGCATCGCAGTTAAAACTTGGCTTAAACCATGTTAGTGGTATGTAATCGTATTGCACGTGTGAAATTTGGAAATTCTGCGGAATTTTACAATAAGTGTGTAAAATATTGCATAAAACAAGTTTCAGGTTTTATTTTTGTGTTTAGGAGTGTTTAACAAAGGACATTTATTACAGTTTATACCATTTGGCAACTTTTACAAATAGTAGTAATATGTGCATTGCCTCATTTCCCCTTTAACAATTTACAACTTTTACAATTCTATATTACTTGTAACATGTGTAAATTGTTAAAGGGGAATAGCGGCAACGTACACGTTAACAATATTTACAATTCCGGTTAACACGTACATTGCTGCAACCCCATTTACCAATTTACAACTTTCACAACTATTCTTAATTTGTGTGCATTGCCGTAATCACCCTTTAACAATTTACAACTGTTACAACCGTTAAAGTAAAAACTGCTGCAATTCCACCTTTTTCAGTTGTTAATGTGTACATTACCGCTATTCCCCCTTTAACAATTTAATGCTTTTAGGGAATGCGAACCCAAATTGGGTTATCTACCCCACGGCGGTGAGAGGGACAATTTTCCGTTCCGAAAATCCCCTTTAAACAGTTAACAAATTTTACAAATGTTAAAGTGTAAATTGCCGCCATTCCCGTTTTACAGTCTTCAACTATTATAATTATTGTTAACCCGCAAATTGGCACAGATTTTGTCTAACAAGCAACAAAAAGCAACCGTCAACCTTCATTTTTCTTTAACGATCCTGTAATAATAGGCTATGCCAACCATTCATTTACCTCTTTTCAAGTCGTGAAAATGAATGGCAAAAGGTCTGAATGGACGATATGATATATTTTAAAGCTATTACGAAACATTCTCCCGACTGTCAACACTTGGAATTATGTTTTCGATGGGATGGATTTTTAAAGATTGTCGTTCTTCAATCATTCTTATTAGGATCGTCCATTTTTCTGAAGCTATATTTACCGCAACTTTCATATCTTTTTTTTTTTCGTCTTTTTCTTCTAGTTTTTTTTTTAATGCATAGCCCCGAGCTTTTTCGAGTCAAAACTCTATCGTAAAAAAGTCTCACGCAAAGTGTGTCATGATTTCGCTGCAAGAGAAAGAGAGAAAACATGGAACGAATAAAAAATAAAAAAAAAATAGAAAATCCATCCCTAACTGCGCAGGTAAAATCTACTGTTATAAATGCTGACCACGTTCGCACGGGTGACTCATTGAAAGATGTATTAACTAAAGCCATTTTCAAAGACAAGCTTCAGCGTCACGTGTGAAACTCAGCGTGTTGGCTGTTGATGTACGGAGAATTTTTTTTTTAATGATTTCGTCTTCCTTACAAGGAAGGTTGTTTTAATAAGGGAGTCGTTAGGAGCTCCTACAAATATTTATAGAAAGATGTTTTTTTTTAAGGTTAGGATAACATATTTAAATAAGAATTGTTCGATAGTTACATCCTACCAGGAGCTGATAAAGGGTTGATAACATAACATAACATAACATAACATAACATAACATAACATAACAT
>JAHWFP010238558.1:36206-51509 GCA_023313725.1 Lithobius niger | reverse complement strand
CTACAATAGAACCAAAGCCTGTTTCCTACAATAGACCCAAAATCAGTTTTAACTTTAAAAAAATTGACGTTCGCAGATGTAGTATGTGTTAGAGGTGTGCGCTTCAACATTGTCGTAGATTGTTGTAAAGTACTATCGTTACTGATGATTGTTTGGAGTATAGTTAAAGAGATATACCTCCCAGCGCCATTTTTCTCGATCCTCCACGTCAAGTACGGCCCCAAAGGTCTATTTACTTACCGTTAGTCTTTCCCTTGCTAAAAATCCGATTTAAAATGTGGCGTCTAGGAGATTTTCTATTGAATATTGGGGAACTTTATTTACGTTCTTCCAGAACGTTTATGATGCTTTGCGTGCCTACAATGACCTTGAAGTTTTATCTGTGCGTGCGCAGTACTAATTTTAATCGTTTGCTAGTAATTACTATGAGATCAAAAATCTAAAAGACTACTACAGTAAAAATTAAAATTAATTATTCCAATAGATCACCGAAGCAAAATTATAAGACACCAGCCTAGAAAATTATAAATCGTGATGTTAAAATACGAGAATCATTCCGGTTTGTAACGACACAATCTTTAACTTGATTCTGTTTTGTGTACTATTTACAAAGCCAACCGAGACAGCAGCTTCGTTCCTCGCAGCTACCACCCCAGCCGACCTTGGCACTGTAAATGCGAGTATGGCGATCTGCTCGTAGCTGTTATAAGGCATGCCAGGTGTCCCTTTAAATGCTTTATTATTAATATTTTAACCCTAGGACTCTGCAATAAATATACACAATATAAGCATTATTGGTGCGCTTTGCTAGCTTAATCACAGCGGCTATCGTGCTATTTTAATTTCAGACGATGTTGTAAAAGGCTGCAAATAACGACCAGGGAAAGGGAAGGCATGGGAGCAAACGAAAGCCTCTAAAAATTAATATGAACCGTAGCTTAGGCTTACATAACAAAAAATGTGAAAAAGACCAGCAAAAAGCTTCACATCAAACGGCAAACCTCAAACGTAGCCGACCGAGTAAGTATTGCTCCCAGATTTTTAAGGAACCTTAGCAAATATTGCAACATCAGTAAAATAGGAGTAAATACAAATTTAAAATAAATTTCTATCCGCTCCGCCTACAATAGGCCCAAAGCCTGTTTCCTAGTAAATATACAATGACTATGGCACTAGATGAGGTGAAGGACTGGTTCAAACGTGCGTCGTAATATTCGAATGATTTAAATGAAGTAATGATGTAGTGATGTAATGATGTAAGTGATGTAATGATGTAAGTGATGTAATTATGTAATGGTGGCTTTCTAAAGCTCATTTTCATATTTAGCTTAACACTTTCTTTTAATTCAGACTGTTTAAAACATTAGGATAAATAAATTAATTAAATAACTGGCTATTGGAATTTGGGAGTGAGTCTTCGTCAGGGTGGGACGAAGACTTGTTCTCAAATGTTGCGCAAATTTTCTTGATATTTCTTGATATTTTTGTTAGACAGTCTGAGCTAAAAGGTAAGTTGGAACTAAGCTAGTAGTTCCCATTACCTTTATGTCCATTCGTCCATTTTAGTGATGCAAGATGTTAGGCAGAGCAAATGAACTTCTTGTCCTGTGCTGGTGTCTGTCTGTCTGGGTTACTGTGTTTTTGAATAAAGAGAAATTGATTGCGTCAAAGAAGATCACAAAAGGTCAGGAAAGGGACCACATGGTCCACTAATACCCTACTAAAAACAAATTCAACAAGAACAAAATAAAAGTAACCAAATGCCGACCATAGCCATTGTCGCATACTAAAAACACATTACAAACCTTGTAAGGTCTTTGCCAAGGTTTTGACTCTTACATTTTGACTCTTAAATAGGTGAAAATTAACTTTATAAAGTGAGAAAACTTTTTTGTAATTGCAAATGGTCAAGCAAGGATCGGGGGATCACTGACAGCCTGCCAAATCAAAGAAAAAAAAAACAACGATAGAAATTTACGTGGAGTTTAAAATCAAGAAGTGAAACGAAACGCAAAAGCAAGTTCATCCCGAGAAGAGGGTATGTCATTGACTAAACAAGACATGTGGGGTTGAAAGTCTCATGACAAGTTTAGGGGTAGGACGGCTGCATGAATTTGTCAAGATTTATGTTGATTAAGCGCTTCCGGAATGCCTCTACAGAACAATACGTAATCACCTCTTCAGGCAGAGAATTCCAGTCACCTATCACCCGCACGGAAAAGTTTCGACGGAAATCCAAGTGAAGACGCCTGCATTGTAACTTTCAGAGAATGTCCTCTGGTAAGATTTATACCTGAAAAGTCGAAAAAAGGGAAGTCAACACCCAATAGAGATCGTATCTCAATCTCCGAAGATCGAGTGAGTCAAGCTTTAACAATTGTAGGCGTTGACCATATGTCAGGTAGAAGGGACTTGGTGCAACGTCTCTGAACAGCTTCGATCAAATCAATGTCGTTAAGCAAATAACGGGACCAAACAGGGCTGGTGTACTCCAGGATGGGTTAAACATATACCTTAAAAGCCCTATTTCCCAGATATCAGGGAAATTATTTCACATTATTCAGGAAAATGAATCAGAAATTAATATACAACAACTAAAAGACTTGACATACAAAACGAAACCTATTGTGGAAGACCACTGATACAAAAATTCAACCAGTACTCCATTCTTATGAGTCTTCACGGCTGCTTGTTTATTCGCCTAGTGAAGTAATTATTCTTTGTAACCCAATCCTAAATGCTTCGAATACATCCTAAGTTTTTCCTTTTGTCTTTTTATGTTTTCCTTGGGGTTGCTGGATTTTGCCAGGGCACTTGAAGATACTGCTTATCAACTTCTGTAACTTGGCAAGTTAGGTGCCACAACTTGGATTAAAATGGTTTAAATGCCATCTTACCGGTAGAAAACAACATGATCGTGTTATAAATCATACTTCTCCTTTTCTCTAGTGTTCTAGCTAGTGTTCCACAAGGCGCCATTCTGGTCCCTCTATTGTTTGCTGTTTGCGTTAAAGAATCGCCAAACGGCATTGATAATTCTCACTATCACATGTTTGCTGGCGACACAGTTACGTAAGGTATTCCCCCCAGTGGATAATACTAAGTTTCGTGTTGAGCTTAATTGTGATCGTACTATACAATGTTTGGTGTAGGTAATGGTTTGACACTTATGGTGCTAACAAGTGCCTGCACTTCGTTGAATCGCAGCAGCATTTTAACAAATAACAACTTTTGAAAGATCTGAGTCACTATAATTATACTATTTCTACCAATAACAATACTATTTGTCCCATTTTTTTATTTGGCACCACGTTCGATAAACACTTATGGCCATGATCGGAAGCTCGCTGTCCAGGCTGCGCAAACAAATTGCTGCTTTAATTTCTATTCAGTCTGGATTGTCCGTATCTGGAACGCCCTGAGGGTCGAAACAGTGCACCAGTCGACAGTGCATGGTTTTTGCAGAAAGCTTATTACGAAGGACCTTCAGCCCTTCTTGAAACGACCACTTACGGCGATCTTGCAGCTCTGATGAGAAAAAATGCTGTCTGATCACCTTGTCTTATCGAAATTATCTTCGTAAGGCGCGGTATTATACCAGGCTCACCACCCTTCCATTGTCTGATTGTCTCACAGTCAAATTATTATTATTATTATACCATTATAACACTACGTTAAAGACTTGCAGTTCTACCAAAACATTCGGTGTCATTTTCGATAGTACTTATTTTGGGATTTGCACATTCCCACCCAGTGTTGTATTGCCACAAAACGGAATGCATGTTTACGTATTTCCTGACCATTAGCACGAAAGTGCTAAGATCGCAAGGCGCTTTTCAGGGCATTATGCGTTTTTGTTAGACCCATCTTGGAATAAGCCTCCCAGGTCTGGTCGCCAACTCTTGTAAAGGACGTAAATCTGGTTGAGTCGGTCCAGCGATCATTTACGAAGAGGCTGCGAGGTTTATGGTATTGTTCATATAAGGAAAGTTTGCGATTGTTGGGGGCTGACACTATGGAGTTGTGCAGGCTCAAATTTGATTTAACACTGACTTTTCAGATGCTACATAACATGGTGGATTTTACGGGTACTTTTTTGAGCTTCGAAAGGATAGTGTGATTAGGGGGCCACTCACTGAAACTGGTGGACAGGAGTTACTCCACGACAGGTCGGATTCAGTTTTTTTTTTGTTTCGGGTTGTGAAGGCCTGGAACTCGTTGCCGAATCATGTGGTGACGGCCACTAGTGTGGCATCTTTTAAGGCAAAACTGTCGAAGTTCAATAGCCATCTCCTGTCGTTTACCCATTACTCCTTAGATTAGTTTAGCGGTTCTTTTTAGGCAATTTTATCAACTTGAACAACCATCTTTTGTCGTTTCACCACTTCTTTTTAAATTTTTGGGCGGGACTTAAGTGACCTTTTATCGGCCCTGTCCTGTTGTGATTGTTTTGCGCGCCGAATCAATTATTTATTTATTTAAGTTCAGCTTGTCTCCGCCTGATTATTCCGTTGTTGCATTACTGTGATTCAGTTTATTTGTTTACTACTAAATCCTTCCTCAGTCAAGCTCAAAGGATCCAAACGAATGTGCACACGTTTCATTTTTAATCTTAAGAATTTTGTTAGTGGGAGAGGATGTCTCCGAATTACCAACTGGTTGCTCATAGATGTGTTCATAGACGCTCTTTCCATTCTTTTACAATAATTATTATGTATGTAATTGTACATGTCTGTTCTGCTTAAAGGAATATTAAACCCTCACTTTTCCAATTTTTTTAATGATAGCTAAGACCCTAAAACCCCCTTCAAAACTTATAAAATGTCGCTTGCCTTCTTACTTACGTCGTAATAAATTAAAATAAGTGCGTTTTTTAAGACACCCAACCAAACGTAACACCACGAGAGCTCGCGACTATGGAGGTTTCGTGAAGCAGCGTGACGTCAAAACCATAACGGAAGTGGGGAGCGCATCCTTCCCATCGTGCAGCGCGCGCGACCACTCTCTGCTTGTAAACAAACATGGCTACCAACAACGCTGTCGCTGTCAATTCGTTGCAGCCTTATCAGGTTGCACCTGTTGCAAGTGGTAAACGGAAGGCAAAAAGATGCGAGATCGCTAAGAAAACACCAAAGAAGCCAGAAGACCCGTGGGATCCCGCCAGCGATGACCTGTCGTGGTGTAGAAGCCAGAAATGCCCGCACTACGAGCAAGATTACTACGAGAGTCCCATGCAGGAATGATGAGAAGGAGGGGAAGCAGCTACTCTGAGCCGCTTAAGGCGGTTTTCTCGTGGCCCTCTAGCGGCTGGCAGGATGAACTACAAACAGCTCAGTCAAACGTATGCTAAAATGCTTGGAAATCCGTCAGCAGAAAAGGGTGTAAACTGTGAAAAAGTGCCCAGGAAACAAATGTTTCGTTTTAAATGGTATCTTTAGGCTACAAACACGTTTCCATAAACAAATAAAATTCTGTCTCCTTGAAATAAATAAATAATGAAAAATTGCCAATTTCAAATGTTTTGTTCAGAATCACTTCTGTTTCATGATCATTTGTGACAAAGTTTGTCCGGTGTCACGCATACTGTGCTCAGTTATTAATTAATTAATGCTTAAAATACAATAATATTTAAACAAATAAGCTCCCGACGTACTTTTCTGCTTTCAGAGACAGCATTGAAATCCGAGATTTGAAACCATTTTCTACGTTCAGGGAAGTCTTTTCGGGTGGATTTAAATTACAGTAAGTTGTGTTGCACAGAAAATATATATAAATGATAAAGACGGTTCGAAACTGCAAACTATAACCGACAGCTTGTGTAACATAAATAAATAATTAAAAAGTGTAAGAAAATAACATAGCACAATATAAAAATAACTGTGGAATATACGTACACAACACCTGAAGCCTGGATTATCTCGGTGCCAGATTATATTTTGTTGGTTTCCTTGTGGGGGGGATTGTCGTTATCAATATAAAAAAAAAATCATGACTCCCCATTTGGTTCACAGGGGCTCGCAAAATACGAATAGGCCGGCCTATTCGTATTTTGTGACGAGTTTGTGTTGGTGATTTTTTTTGCTTCCTCCCCCCCCTAAAAAACTGTATTACAATTTTCAATTTCATGAAATGCGTGTACGAAAGGCACTTGGCCTACTTTAATATGTTGTGGGATATGCTGAGCTAAATAAATTTATTACATTAACATTCTATAACTTGCTGTGCACTTCCTTCCTCGCAGTTTTTTTTCTGATCCCAAACCCCACCTGATGACACCTTCAAAAAACATTTAAGCCCCCCTCTTCATATAAACATTTTCATGACCCCCTCATTTTTCCCCGCCCCCCCCCCCCGCGCGTTGATAAATAATGAACGGTTCCTTAATGAAACAGTTGTAAGATGGTAAAATTCACAGGTTGTAGGCTCTAGTGCTTTATTAACAATAGCTGAATACCACGTAACAAAAGGGTGTTTAGCATTGTGTTACGGCAGCAGCCCTGCGGTTCATACTTTGGTGAAAAACTGTTTTTTTTTTTCGCCATTCGGTTTATTATGGTCTACGGTAAGTTTTCAAAATTCTATTCCTGTAAATGAAGCAAGCAGTGAAATTGTTACGCAGGTAAATAAAGGCACGTAGTACGACACGTGCACTTTACAGTTGGCTTTTCTCCTCCCGTCTCGCGTAGTTTGGCTCCTCCTCTGTCTTTCCCGTGCAGTTAGACTTCCTGCCTGACATATGCCGACATATGACCAGTTTTGATAAGGAATATCATCGTAGGAAGCAAGGAGCATGGCTAAACCATGTTTGGTAGATTAGAAAATTACGACAGTGTCAGCCGACACAACTACCGCTCGATATGCAGGTGATTTATGAGTCTTAAACAACCTGCTGTTATGTTATGAGCCCTGAATAACTTGCTGCAACTAAATGTTATTGTTTCCGCTGGTAATCGACGTATTTCAAAGCCCACTGGTTACACAAGTTGTAATATTCACGATGCTGTCTACCTCAATTCATGAAACTCGATTCATGAAACTCGAGATCGCCGCCATGTTTGTTGTAGTTCATCCTGTCAACCGTCGGGAGGTGCCACTGTCGCCTATCTCACGCAAAAAGCCCGGAGCTTCCCCTCCTCCTAATCTTTCCTCCATGGAGAGTCCCAGGCGATGCCGTTTTGTTTCTGCCGCACACGCAGGTCACGCAGACAGGTGGAAGGCACCGTAAAAGTAATGACATCACGACGCGTGGTGCTTCAAACGGGATTTTCTCCAGAGCCTGTGAATCGTCTGCTTAAATCAGGTAGTTTAAAAATTCGTACGGCTAAACACTGACACCCATTGACGTCGGATGCCTGTTAACATTAATTCCAGTATGTAAATTATCGATCGATAAATTCATTGTTGGAGGATTTAGTTTCCTTTAAGGAGCCGTCTTATTTGCTTACCGTACCTTATTTATCTCTATGCTGGCTGATCATAACTATCCAACGAGATTAGTCATGGCCAGACTATCACTCCCCCACGCTCTCATGCACTACTAAATTTAGTAGTGCACGACACCGAGGGGGAGTGAAAGGGCGTCGTGACTAATCTCTTTGGGTAATTATGATCAGCCACCGTAGCGATAAATAAGGTAAAAAAAATAAGATGGCTCTTTAAGGTGAAAAGACATGCATACACGCAAGTGTAAAATAATGCACAGAGCATCTATGAGCCATAGGCAACCACTTGGTAATTCTGAGGTAACCTCCGTACACAGAGCATGAAACTGCGGAATAATTTTCCCGAAAACATTAAAACTTTACATTGTTGGTGCTTTCGAAGATAAATTCTTCTGTCATTTGTTTAACTCATAACTCAGTTAATTCCCCCATCCTCTCAAGGTCTTCTTACCTTCCTTTTTTTCCCTCTGTTTTCTAATGGTCTTCACCCCTCAGCCTTTTCTTGTATTACTCTTAAGTAGGGTTGTTGTTTTGGTATGTTTCTGTTGGATTAGATGGATGAAATGGCCCAGTGACCTCTCACTTTGTGGCATAACTAAACCTTTTGTGTTGTTCGTCTGTTTATTATTATTATTGAAAACTCAGTCTGAAATTCATATGATTAAAGGGGTTAAAGAAGCTAAATATTTAGGTATAACTAATCGTCTAATATCATAATTTGATCAGGGAGAAAAAGAGCAGCAGTTTCGGAAGAAGCTTAACCAGCATAACAGCGTAAATATGATGAATTTGAATTTGAATTTATTTTTTGACGGCCTTGATGATGAACCATTCAGTGTTTTTATTGAGGCCGGAGCCAAACGCTATGCGCCCCAAAACTAAACTTAAAAGAAACACTACACACTACACTACACTATACACTACACTTCCATAACCACAACAATTATCAAAATCACCCGCAACACTGGACCCACTTGTCCCACTGTACATCTTCACCATTACTGGAAAGTCGCAGAGGGTAGAAGAACCGGCAGTCACACTGTCCACCCTGCACACTGTCCACGCAGCTACCGCAAATACCACGCATGCCAACTCCCCTTTTGACACAGTAGGATGAGAGTGGGGGAGGGGGGGGGGTTAAATGTCAAGTCTTGTTGCCTTAAAGAATGACGCAATTGCACGCAGCCTAGCACCTGGGCGGGGTCCTGCTGCATGGGACAAGATGTCGTTGAATGCCGGGAGAGCACTTAACCAGAGGGCAAGCCGTTGCCGCTCTGCAACAAACCTTTGGCAGGCTACAAGAGCATGCTGTGGCGTGTCTGCCTCAAGACACACTGGGCACAACGGGGAGTCAACCCAACCATACCGGAACCTATGTACACACGGTAACGTGAAGCCGACCCGCAGCCGCGACAAAATCCGTGCATCATGGCATATATATTTGACTGTCTGACTGTATATTTGACTGTCTATATTTGACTTGGTGGAGCACACTGGATGGACCGCAAACAGAGTCCTGCCATCACTAGCAGTGGTCCAGGCGTCCTGCCACTGCGCCATGTACCACCGCCGGACAGCAACCCGCCGTATGCATACTGACACCACCGGGTGCAACGGCTTACAGATACCTCCCGTGGCATCACGAGCCAGCCCATCTGCAACCTCATTGCCAGATACACCACTGAGGCCGCGAATCCAATGAAAGGAGGCTGAGCTCGAACGTAATGCAATCCAAAACTTCCACCCAATCGAGTAAACAACAGGATCTCCTACATCAAGACACTCCCAGGACCTCTGCAAGAGTCTGTAAGCTGCCTGGGAGTCCGTCAAGACAGCAAAAGATGGAAGGCCCATGTCTAGGACAATATCCAGTGCTTCAGAAATCGCCAATAACTCACACATAGTGCTCGACGTTGCGTCCTGCACCACGCGTTGACATTGATGATGATGATGGGCTTCAAACAATGCATTAGAACAATGACTACAATACGCTAGAAAGACGTATTTATTTCGTAGATGCAAGCTTTTAGCACTGAGTCCAATTGTTTCAAAGTTGGTTGGTTCGTGATCCCTAAAAAAACAAACAACAACAACACAATCAACAAGAACAAGTAAAATCTCAGCATGCACGATCTTTGTTCCGGGTTTATCGTTTGGCAAAACATTGTAATTCTGAGAAAGTGGGGTTGGGAGCGGAAGAAGGATGCGATTGTAATTCAAGACCCACAAAAAAGGAGCCATGTTACTTAGAAAACAGTGGGCTTCGCTGTTGTGAGCTTATGCCTTCGTATAACACTGTAATGCGGAAGGACGGGGGAGGATGTGCTAGTAAGACTCACTCGAAATATAGCATAATGGCTGCGATTATATTGAGAGTCAATCGATTCACATTCCAAAGCAGACGACATCATTTACGCACCTCTCAAAACAGCGAAAACCAGTTTACAATTTTCACAAATTTTCGACAGCTTTGAAAAGACAGCAGGAGATATATTTTTTTTAATTTTTTCAAAGCTGTCGAAAATTTGTGAAAATTGTAAACTGGTTTTCGCTGTTTTGAGAGGTGCGTAAATGATGTCGTCTGCTTTGGAAAGTAGTAAGACTCACAAAACAAGGGCCCTCATAAGACCTTATAAGACTCTCAAAAAAGGATCCATGTCACCTTAGACAACAATGGGCTTCAAACAATGCCTTCAACGTGTTCAGTCATGGACAATTGCATCACCCATACACAAGGTCCATTAACAGGTCGGAAAGCCAAATCGCCTCGACACAGGTTTGCACCTGTGTTTACTTACCAAGGGAAATTAGTTCCAAGTATAAATGCAGTATTCACAAAGAATGTAATTTCTAAATTTTCTGCTAAAAAAAAAACAGATTTCTACACAATTTCTATCATGCCAGTTAAGAGAATTTTGGTGGATTCTGGGAGTATGAAGCCTATTCATTTTTGATTGAGAGTTCAGTTTCCATCGCAACCACAGGAATGTTGAAATTATTATGCGAAGCCATCGTATTGTTACGTTTTGCGGTGTAAACACGTCATCTGCTGTATACTTACGTTTCATATAAACAGTTTCCTGATGCTGCGGCGATTTAAGGGTTCATATTTGGGATTCCTGTTGATAGTGTAAACCTCAGTATAAATCGCCATGTTGTGTGAATTCTTCCAAGCATTCTTTTTCACATGAAACGATGAGAGTCGTTAACGAATCCTTTTTTTTTTTTCTATATACCTGCCTTCCTCTACCGGTTAAATGCTATCATCACACATGTTATTGTTTTGATGAGTTACTTCGAAAAAGACTGTTAGCTATAAGAAACTACGATGATTTATTTTGACGGGTTTTAAACGTTCACTTGATTAATTACCAGCATCACAGTGTATGCTTCGTTGGAATTCCTTAACTTTTCAGGATTCCAAATGTACAATGGCGAGTGTTAGCTCGATAAATTCGAAAAATCGTAATTTCGCAGATATTATAATTGATCAATTTGCGGCAAATTCGAGATCAGCGATACTTTTTGGATCTAGCAATGTGGCAAATTTCATAGCAATCCGACCTTCGGTTTGGGCTACACCCAGACTACAAAAGTGCAACCAACATTTTGCAATTCGGTGTCCGTTATAGGCTACACTTCGCTCGTTCCACTCCGCCAATAACCTTACTTCTAACTGCAGAGCCTCCCCAACCTCTCCCTTGTACCTGCATTAAACTATTGTATTCGTACAGGTGTCATAACCTACTTCTTTAAAGCAATCGTCCGCCCGCCCGGAGCGGCTTTTCTCAAAGAATCGTCGCACGGTTTCTATTTTTCGTTCAGCGACATTTCATTTTGATAGACTGATGAACCTACAGTTTATAAAAAAAAAAGTACGTTAAAGCCAGGACATTAGAAAAGCGTGGTGTGCACAGTTGGAAGTTAAGTAAATTGTGGGAATTGATTAATTATTATTTGAATAATGACGTTTTACCAAATTTCGTTTGAAATAGTAAAACGCTTTAGCTCTAGTGTGGTTACGTGAAGAATTAACGCAATTTTAGAATGCTGTGGCTGAGGAAATATTCTGTTAACACTTTTAAGAAATTTTAAATTTTTAAAAATTTTTGAAAAACATACTCCTCTTATAGACTTCGTTTAAATTGATACTCGTGTAAGTGTATTTCAGCCCTTCTTGTTCCAAATCACTTTTTATAGAGATTACTTATTTATTTATTAAACAGCTGTTGTGAGTGAGAAGGTCGCGCACAGGGGGTCTCTTCCGAGCTTTTTGCATATTGCTTTTCCATTGGCTGTTGATTTTGCTGCCTCCACTGACGTCACAATGCAGCTCAACTGACGCGCAATGCACAAGCACACAAGCCAAACCAGACTGGAGCCAATGACGTTACACGTTATATTGGCGGAAAAACAACTTCATGAGTTGGGAAAGGACCAACCTTCCTGTATACTATCGTTCCATTCGACTTTGGTCGTGCAGCATAAATGTGCTCAGTACTGTAGTGTATTTCGTGTGTTCAGGATCGTCCTGTGCCCGGAAAATGACTTTACAAACTTGAAATCTGAAACTCACGTTTCCGCACAGCGTGCATTTGTGTTAGTCTACGAAGTATGAAATGCAGTCATTTAAAAGCGTTTTGATAATATCCTTGTTCAGGGAAAGAAAACAAACACGCAAACTCACTAGCTACGTCGAACAAGTGTGGCTTGGATGCCATGCCAATATACATACTTTCTGTCGTCGTAATATGTATATGACGGGGAAGGATGGCAAAATATATCTGAACTGTAAACTTTGCGTTGTAAACCATCACCTACATAGAAAAAAAAGGTGAGTTTAAGCGAAACAGCGTAGTGAACAGTTTACTTCAAATTGCACGAAATATGGTGATTTGTGGATGAAGGATTAAACGACTTGGCTGTTCCTGGAGACACGATATCCACAAGTTCATAATAACACTAATTTTAATTTTCGAGAGAACCTGGTCTCCTTTGGTCACAAAAACAAATAATAAAAAGTCCAAACGGTTTACAGAACCCAGCAAATGACAACACGTGATCCGCCATTTTTGTTTTTGTGACCAAGAGAGACCAGGTTCTCTCGAAAATTAAAATCAGTGTTATTAGGAACTTGTGGATATCTGTCTCCAGGAACAGCCAAGGCGTTTAATCCAAATTGCAAATTTTTCCAAAACCGAACTCCAAATCTCTCAGTGGAAAAATAAATTTCGGTACTTGATGTCATTCCTTCCGAAATACCATTGTTTTGGAAAATGTACCTATATTACAAAATATTAAATGTTAAATTAGAAATGTCCACGAGACTGGCTGATTAAGTTTCTTTTTTTGTTTTTTTAATTGAAACTCGTGTTTGCTGCGTGACAACTCCATAAAGTTTGTTATTCCGCTGAATCTACGGAATTAATTATTTATTTTTTGCCTCGTGTGATGATTACGTCTAACGATGCTTTCACACAGTGTCGCTTCATTAAAAAGTCCTCTCTTTTAACCACATAAATATAAAGAATAAAACACCCCCCCTCCCCCCCAAAAAATGAAATGTCCATTGTGCCAAAAAATAGCCACTGGTGCTGGAAATTGACAATTGAAATGTTTGGGGAGAAGGTATGCGAAAAAGTATAGAGATTTTCTGGGTTTTCATACGTTATCAATCGCAATTATTGTGGATTAATCTCGAATAAAAATTGCGAAAATCAAAACCTATTGCGTAGCCAACTGACTTTAAAAAACTGTTGCACGTTTCACCTACCTAAACTCACATCTTCAAAAAGTTGATGCAGACGGGCCATAAGGACAACTGTGGATTTGGCCATGATTTTTGGGTTGGGGTCTCAATCTCGTCTTTTCTTATACCGTTTGTAAGCGTGATAGAACGCAGCGGGCCACTAATATAAGTGGTGTCACAATACAGCAGCAAATCGGAAAGCTTTAAAGGAAACACAGTTTTTATTCATCCATTCTTTCTTTCCGGCTGCCAGCCGGCAGTGGAAGGACGTCTACCATCCCAAACCACTGCCTCTTGTCTTTCCTGATATATCAGCTTACGTTTTCTTTCTTCGGTAGTTATTAAAGCCATTGTGTCGAATAACTGCAGGATGATAATACGCAGCCTAAATAATGATCCCATTTCAATTCTTGGAGGAGCATAAAATACGCAGAGGAGGGGGAGAGGGCAGGAATAGTTAAGAAGTATTGTTGGACGAGCTTAAAATTCGTAGATGATTTTGTCTGGTGAGCGTTTATCTGGTGACCAATGGGGCGATCAACTTATTACACGTGAGTTTTTTTGGTGGGTGAGCTTCAGTCAGAACCTACCGATGACAGGTGATACCTATTGTCAAGTGTTGCATATCTTCGACACGTGATTTCTTTTAAGAACCGGGCTGCGAAGGGGAAGTTTTCTTTATAGATTACATATGTGCAAATCTTATTATCAGAAATAATAAATAACGAAGATGCAGTAGTTGACGACAGATTTCACCAAGCTATCATCAGGGTCCTGGACCAGACAGCTCACCCACCGAGAGCTCACCTGCAATACGTTCACAACACAGTATATTGTATATATGATAAATGCACAATAACATTGTATATTCGGTATATACATAGATCAGAGATGGAACTGACCCACGGGTTGGTAGATCAGTAGATCAATGGGTCACATTTTTATCGTGGGTCATGGGTCAAGACCGTTCACCCACCAACCTACGGTAATCTTACTAACCAGCAGTCTTACTAACCCAAAATAAAGGCACAGGGGGGGGGGGGGTCTGAAAAAAAAAACATCGCAGGCATTTACGACCTGTATTATTTTTTCTTAGCGTGGGAAGGGTCACGGATGGTTGGTCACATTTTGTTCTTTATTGGGTCCACTGAGTCGTGGGTCAGGGCTCGAGTGGGTCAGGTGGGTAATGGGTCGGGAAAAGTGACCCACTTCCATCTCTGACGTATATACATATCTTTTTACACGTAAACATTGAAGAACAACATCTGCATAAAATCTTTTGTTCAACATAAGAACTTCATGAAAGTTTGCTGAAGCCACAATAAAAGAAAAATTGCCGCAGTTACGAATTCGAATTTCGCCTATATTTCTTGTTTGCAAGTGAGAGGATTTTCCTGCTTGGTTCCATTCCAGAACCCTGCCTTACCGCCAGACCAAATGGCTAATAGGAAACGTCATTAGTTTGTGCTAATTGCTAGTTATTACTTTCACGTGACTAGCATTACTCTGCATGTATCGCTTCCTTCCTCGTGCGCCCTTTTCACTTAAGTTCTCTTCTTCCCGGCATTCATTACGCTTTTATTTGCCTGCCACTCGTGACCTGTCCATCGAAAACGTTACATAACATTACAGTCGGAATGATGCTACGATGTGGAAACCGACGCACCATCACAAAAATGTTCCATGCATGCGGCGTACGAGCTTTTTATTTGCTTATTAGACTTCTGTAAAGCCGAAACGGCTGAGAAGACTATAGCAAGGACTATGTCCGTCCGCCTGTACGTCCGTCGGCTTTTTCAATCCGGGAACGGTACCAGAGAGAGACAAACTGTTTTCGTCATTTGCTTCATCATCCAAAAATTAGTTAAAAGGGATAAAAAAAAAAGTAATCGGAAGTATGAAGTGGAAGTAGCCCACAAGTGAGTCCATCATCTATGGAACGGTACCAGATAGAGACAAACTGTTTTCGCCATTTGCTTCTTCATCCAAAAATTAGTTAAAAGGGATAAAAAAAAAAATAACAGGAAGTATGAAATGGAAGTAGCCCACAAGTGAGCCCATCATCTATGGAACGGTACCAGATAGAGACAAACTGTTTTCGCCATTTGCTTC